>JZKD02S1853424.1:79475-103954 GCA_000966675.3 Picea glauca
TCCTATTATGTTTCCTGCACACTCAGGAAACCTCATTGTAATACCTATCAATGTTATACATTAAAATAAATAATCTATCAGTTTCAATTCTAAATCATAACACAAACATATTATCCATGTTTTAAAACATATCACTTTCTCGCAAGTGTCCTCAATGTATGAAACATAATCAGCAAAATTGGATGTTACATGCACCCCCTCTTGTTTTAAACTCCATCCCAAAGTTTCTACAATCTAATAATAAAATCAATAAATATAGATGAGACTAATCAATATATCAAAATATCAAAATAAATAAGGAATCTGTTGACGCATGTCATATACGTCCTCCCAAGTCGTAGAATGTGGACTATAATATTCCCACTGGACCTTGACTTTATTGACTATTCAACATCATAGTTGTCGCATGTGATGGTCCGGTATGTAGATCGACTCTTCTATAAGAGCTCCCTCATACAATACCTAAAATGAACTCATGTCAATAAGTTACATGTGATGGATATAAAATATAATGACGTAAAACTGAAACATGAAACACATTGTGCATACGCCTCAAAGAATTAGGTAAGGCTATTCGGTAATCCATGGGTCCTTTCTTTATACAACTTTGAAAGGTCCCACAAACCTTGGAGATATTTTATCACTCTTTCGAAACTTAAGAAAACTCTTATGCGACTTCACCTACAAAATTAATTTATCACCTACCTCATAATTGTGGTCTATACGATGTGCATCTGCATAACTCTTTTTTCGTTCTTTCACTTATTTAATACTTTTCTTTATGGATTGCATCTCATATTCCATTTATTGGATAAATTCTAGTCCCACCAGGACCCTTTCCTCTAGTTTATCCCAACTCAAAGGTTTCCTATACAGTTGTCCATATAAAAACTCAAAAGTTTCCATCTTTGTCGTACTAATTTTTTTTGTAAGAAAAATATACCAATGTTAAAAAATATTCCCAATGTTTTTGTTGATCCATCACATACATTCGAAGCATATCGTCAAAAATTTGATTTGTTATTTCCATTTGTCCATCTATTTCGGGGTGATATGTTGTACTAATTTTCAATTGCATTCCCAAAGCCTCCTGGAAACTAGTCAAAAAAATCCTAGTGAATATTGATTCTCTATCAGATATTATCTTCCTGGGTACACCATGAAATGTTACAATTTCATTAACAAAAATTCTATCTATGTTCGGTGCTTGATATGTCGTAAGAACTGGGATAAAATACACACTCTTTGTTAAAGAGTCGACGACTACAAAATAAAATCATGTCTTATTTATGTCAATGGAAATCCAACAATAAAATCCATAGATATAGCCTCCCATTTCGATTTAGGAATCATATGTGGCTGTAATAAACCCACAGGATGTCTATGTTCATCCTTCACTTGTTGAAATTAAAGACATCTTGCCACATAGTTTACTCTATCAGTTTTCATTCCTGTCTAAAAGAACAATGGTTTAAGATATACCTTTATCTTCGTGACTCCAAGATGAGATATATACATCGCTCAATGATATTCTTTCAAAATTAAATTTCTCAATTCATTATTTGGTGGTACATAAATTATGCTATTGTATCTTAAAAGTTTGTCATTGTCCAAAGAATAGCCCTCATATCTAGGTATAATCATTTTATATTGTACGATATTGTATTTTACTTCCTTGTACCAGTCGTCATCAATATGTAATGATAAAATATTTTCTCAAAGATTCATCTATAGTGGTATTACTAAGAAAATGTAAGGTCTTTGACTCAATGGATCTGCTACTTTGTTAATTGTTCCCTTGATATACATGATCTCAAAATCATATTCACTTAAAAGTTTTGACCAATGCCTTTGTCGCATGTTCAAGTTACTCTAAGTAAAAATGTGCTGCAATCCACAATGAATAGTTTTTAACTTGAATTTTTGTCCCATAAGATAATGTCTCCAAACTCTCAAGGAATAAACAATCGCTAACAATTTCAATTCGTGTGTAGCATAATTCTCTTCATGATTTCTTATCTTTCTTGAAATATATACGATGAATCGACCATCTTGCATTAATACTCCATCCAATCCTTCTTTAGATGTGTCCATCATTACCAAGAATTCCTTGTCCATATATGGAAACTTCAATATCTGTGTTGTTAATAGTTGTTTAAGCTTTTGAAATGCTTCCACGCACTTCTCTGGCCATACAAACTTCTTGTTCTTATATTGTAATTTTGTAATTGCATTTTCTATCTTTGAAAATCCTTCGACAAAGAATCGATTGCACGTTCATCAGTTCTTTCCATTCCACAATAGCCTCAAACTTCATTGGATCTACAATGATACCTTCTCCAAAGATAATGTGTCCCAAATAATGAATCTTTGTCTGATAAAAATAATATTTTGACAACTTTCCATGCGACTTGTTTTCTCTTAATGATCCAAAATGGATCCAGGAAGGCCTGAAAATCAAATTTCTCATAATCATATGAAACCAATTCCATTGGGTTGGGATCTTCACTTCAATTCTATCCATATAATGTTTTACAAAAATGGACATCGTATGTGAAAGTTATCGCATTCTGATCAATTTCCCAAACATGAAAAAAAGTCAACTGGTCGTACTGTTGATGTCGGTAGTACGTCAACATGACTTCATGATGACATCAGTAGGGACACATGGAAGCATGAGGAGGTGACATGTGTCACTTGTTTTTGTCATTTTCAAGGAATGATGTCGACCAATAAGAAATGGACACATGGCATTGTACAGATGTGACACGTGGTTGTACGGAATGCTGACATGGCCCAATGACAGGCCAACACATGGAAGTATGGATGGCAGGTGGCAGTATGGATGCTGACATGGCAGGGTGATTGGGAAATATGGATGTTGACGTGGCATCTGACTAGGCAACTGACTTGCGAGTACAGATGTTGGTGTGGCAAGCTCAGGGTACAACATGTGGTTGTATGACAGTGACTTCGTGTTGATTGTGCACTGATTGTATTGATAAATGGATTGTATGGTACAATCACAGGGTCACACGTGGCCCAATCAGAGGGTGTCACATGGCACCCTGGACTTAGCCAATGTTGGTTGGGCAAAAATTGTTTTCTATTTATAATCTGCAGGATTCGAACCACGAACTTCCCGACGAAACAACTTAACCACCAGTGTGCTAACCAATACCCCACATGTGTAACTTGTTTAAACATGTATTGGAATGTTTTTTAATTTAATGGTTGGTGCATTTTTTGGGATAAGCCTATGTCGACAGGGGCTATCCTGTCCGACCAGGATCATATGACCAAGAGTTTTAGCCAAGGGGTCGTAGGGTAAGGTGTCAACGCAAGCCACATGGACCATTCCCATATGATCGGGAGCCTAAAAGAAAGGGGATAGCGTGAAAATGTTCCATTTTTGTGTTTGTAATTTGGTTTTTGTATTTTTATGATTAATTATGCTAATTTTATTGGATTTTCCCCATTTTGGGGGGATTTGGAGCTTGATTTGAGGCTAGATTTTGGGAGGAAGTTGGGATTCTACAAATATTGAGTTGGTTGTTGTTCTGAGAGGAAAAGATAAAAAAAAAACATGTACTATGCACATATATTTGAAGCTCTTCTGAAATGCATAGGTGGATTGTAATATCCTCAAAGTTTATAATATTAAATTCTAAGTGAACTTTGAAATAAATTTCCGTTTTTGGAAAATTTGGATTTGGAAATTATTTGTCATTTATGGAAAATCCGAATTCGGAATTTTGATTATTGTAATTAATTATTTGATGACTGTTGGGAAAATATTTGACTTGCCCAATTGTCCTCTTCTATTTGACACATATGTAAGAGAAACTTTTAATAAATTAAATGTTGGAAGACAAATGGAACAACTAGGTTAAAAATAGTTGACCATGACTCCATGAGTGGGGAATAGGTTTGAGTTACCTCAAGGATGATTTTTACAAGTGGCATATGTGGAATTTGACCACTAGCAGCCCCTAAAAATCAGGGATTTGTAAGGCTGCAAATTTCCCAAAGGAGGGAAGGAAAAACCTAGGCACAAGGATGCATATTTAACAACATATGGGGGAGGCAAGATACTTATTAGTATGTGGGGGGGAAATAAACTATTTGTTGTTATGAGCATTGTTAGTGTGAGGAAAAGTATTTTTTGATCTGTGGATGGTGATTGTAGCTAAGGAGGATCATTCAGTTTGCCCTTATGTACTCATGGTCAGTCTAGGGGGTGAGAAGGACAAGTGAACTTGGTTGTTTTGTTCTAAGGTTAGGTGGAACATGGTTGTTCCATCTGTATTCTAGCATCATGTTTCATATATGTATCTCATATTGTATTCTGTTTTCAATGTTATATTATGGTTATTATTTGTTAGGAATATGTTGAATGTGTATGCATACATGAAATCAATTCTTAAGGGACTGTATGAACCTGATTTACTATGGCTTTTCATAGTTAAATGATGCTAGAAATATTGTGTATTTGAATGTGATGGTTGTGCATAGATATTTATGTGTGTGTGTGTGTGTGTGTGTGTGTGTGTGTGTGTGTGTGTGTGTGTGTGTGTGTGTGTGCATGCATACATAAAGAAATAGTAGAACTATCTTTATGTCCCTATTGGCCATTGGATATATATATATATTTGAATTTACATTTAAACCTATGAATACACCAATACCACAGAGAATACATAGAATGAATAACAGTCTGAATACATTCTTTGTTACCACAAAAATATAGTGATGAATTCAAAGTATATTACAAAATCAACCTTTGTATTCAATCGATCATTGTTCAAATATTACAGTTGGAGTACCATAGACAAAAGACTCCACAACCTCTTGTATTGTAAACAAATTTCTAAGAAGTATACACAGAATATGTATGTAACCAAAGTAATGCGCACATAGATCAGAACTCGAATACCTTTTGAGGTAAGATGGTTCCTTCATCTGTTTACACCAACTTGTGCAACTTGCAAAGGAAGTAAAATGGGGGTTTAGTAAACTGTGCTAGCATTTTAATTCTATGGAGATCAAACAATAAGAATAAGTCAAGGAAGATACTTAGCTTGAGTTTCGACGAAGGTCCAGATCGCCTCTTTTTCCTTGTGCAACAATAAGAAATTATCATCAAAATAGGTTGTGCATAGATTAATAAAACAAGAAGCACATATTTTAATAATTATCCAAACCCTATATAGAGGAAGAAATAGATGGAAGGCGTCGACTATGCCAAACTCAGCTTTTAAACAGAGACTACCATTTATTTTCCCTGAAATCACACAGTGGAATTCCTGATTTGGGTAACAATCACAGTGAGGGAAGTATTAAATTAATATTCATAAGAGGCACATAAGATGTGACCTGTGTATATTCATATTAGATCATTAAAATCTAAACAACATTACAGAATAGTAAAATTCAAAAGTTTGAGTGCATAGAAACATACGGTAACAAGTGATCAAGTGAAGGATATTTCCGAGGTGGCCACGGGAACAAACCACGATTCTTCCCAGTAGAGGTAAATTATTGCAATCTGAAGGATACAAACAAGTGTGTTGTTTCAAAAGAATAAGGTCCTATTAATTTTCCATGTATTTACATTGAATCTAATTTATGAATTTCCCACAAAGGGTTAATTACTGCCATATATATATAGAGTGAAAATTACAAAATGTCCCACCAAGTGTTAATATTGCCATATATATATATATATATATATATATATAAAGAGTGAAAATTATGAAATTTTCTATGGAGTTTTAAAAATAGACAAGTCTGAATAATAGCAATCAGCATAGGAAGTCTCGGGATCTTCGGATTACTTCTAGAGGGTAAGAATAACAATATACAACAATGAATAAAATAAAATGCAGAGGGTTTAAATTTTATAATGATTCGGGCGATGGTCTGACTGGGAAGGAATCACAAATGACTAGTTTTGAAGACTTACAACCAACCAAGAGAAAACATAGTAACCCTAAAACGTGATCATTAATTCTCAAGGTGTCTCATCTAACTTATAAATGGAACCATAAACCTGATGGAAATCCTGGGAAGCAAACGCATATGGGGCGTACCTGTCAACCCTCAAACAGAGAAAGTAAAACATGAGGTCTATTACTTTGAGCTCTCTACTATTTACATTTTCATCAAAAAGAGAATAAATCATGAAACACTTATCACATAGATCTTAAACAACAAAATTGTTTACTCACCTTGGTGCATAGAGAACCCTGGGTATGTGTTGCCTCTTTCCATTGCTCACCAGAGCCGAACCTCACCAAATGCATCAGTCGTATTATAGTGTAGAGACAAAACTTGTGTTACAGGACCAAAGGGGGAAAGAATGATGAATGAATGTTACCTCGAGTTCCTCGCTAGAGGAGTAAAAGTGGATGGTATGCACCCTTACCTCTACCATGGGAAGTCGAGGAAATGGAGAGCCTACATTGGGTGTATTCACCTAAGTGTCATCCTGTAAGGTATGAGACAAGCTCACCATTAATGAACCAAGCTAGGAGTAAATGCCTATAGGACCCGACCTGTCATCCACCATAAATGGTTTTTGAACCACTTAATTGTTGAGTAATGTTAAGAGTCGAACCCTAGAACGAAAATACAATGTTAATAGTTGGGTAGGGATTACCTATGTTAGGTATAGGTATATTTTCATTGCATTGTGGTAAACAATACATTATGTATAGATATATGTTCTCTACACTATGCTAAAGTCATACGTTGTTATGTTATCCATATAATATTCTATATGTTAAACAATATATATATCTTTATGGATAGTGTTAGTGTTATGGTATCCATATGATATTCTATATGGTAAATGATATATATATATATATATTATATTGTTATGGAGAGTGTTATTGTTATGGTATCAATATGACAGTCTATATGATAAACGATATATATCATTATGGTTAGTGTTATTGTTATGAATAGTCTATAGTCTATAGTATATATTGTTGATCAGAGATAGGAGAATTATGTAGAAGTGGATGATATATGATTAATGATAGTCTATTAGGCATTTTATTATGGATAGCATGTCTTGATAGAGAAATGGTGGTTATTCTAAGGGCTATGACAGTCGTGGTCACAATTTTCTTTAACTCAAATAAGTGTATTATTCTAATCCAATAACGAAAGTAAAACTACTATGCATACAATAAATGAATGAGGATAGGTTTAATGGATCATCTCTACGTCACAATCAATGTTGGAGAGTCAAAAAACTTTAATGTCCCCTAACAATTTTTTTTTTATTTCAGAAATTTGGGGTACATTACAAGGATTTTACCTGGACAGAAGATTTGTAGTATCAATACTCAAGTACCTAATGTTGATCAATCAAGATCTTCTCTTGCTATGAATTTCAGTAATTTCAAGGACCTGACTATGCTTGGAACAAGTTCCATGCCACAGACTCATTCTGCAGTAAATATAAGTAAAATTGTTGCAAGGGTCACAGTAGGGAAAAATAATTGATCAGAAGTGTTGGATTCTGAAAAGATGAAGTTGGTTGTTGGTCTGAGAGGAAAAGATCAACAAAAACCTCTACTATTCCTAGATATTCGAAGGTCTGTAAAAACGCAGAGGGGGATTGTACTTGGACAGAATATTTGTAGTATCAATACTCAAGTACGTAATGTCGATTAATTGAAATCTATTGTTGCTATTAGTTTTAGTTGTTTCAAGGACCTAGTTGTGTTTGGAATAGCTTCCATGCCACAGACTCATTCCACACTAAATAGCAGTTAAATTTCTACAGGGTTCAAAATAGGGAAAAGTAATGCAGCATAATATCAAAAAAAAACTTTACTATTCCCAAATATTCGAAGGTCTATCGAAACACGGAGGGGGGTTGTACTTGGAAATAATAACTTTAGCATCAATACTCAAGTACATAATGTCGATCAGTTGATATCTATTGTTGCTATGATTTTCAGTCAGTTCAAGGACCTTATTGTGCTTGGAACATGTGCCATGCCACATACTCATTCCACACTAAATAATAGTGAAATTGTTGCAAGGGTCACAATAGGAAAAAGTAATGTACCATAAGTGTTGGAGTTTGAAAAGATTAAGATTGATGTTGTTCTGAGAGGACAAGATCAACAAAAAGCTATACTATTCCAAGATATTCGAAGGTTTTTCAAAACGTGGAGGGGGTTTGTACCTAGACAAAATATTTGTAGTATCAATACTCAAGTACCTAATGTCGATCAATTGAGATCTGATGTTGCTATGCATTTTATTCAATTCAAGGACATGAATGTGCTTGGAATAGGTGTCATGCCATAGACTCATGGTAATATGATTACAAAGACAACATATAGGGTAAAATGAAAATGAGTTATCAAAGAGACATCTATTGTCTATGCCAATGAAGAGAATGCATCATCAAATGGTTATGACAGAGAATGGGTAAGGAAGGCTCTGATGAAATATGATGCCTTGAGGCGCAATCTGATGAATGAATATGAATTATGCAATGAAGCATGTTGAGGAACAAAGTGTACTTGCTTAATGATAGGGAAAATACTGAATAATAAAAGGCAATGGATAAACAGAGGTATTATATTTATAGGCTCAGTCCCAGGTGTTCGTTGTTGATATGATGGTATCTCCAGGAGGTATTAACCTCTATGTGTAACCTTTGATGAGACTAGAATATTTCGGGAAGCAAGAGAACCTAAACAGATGTGTGAGAACCCTAGAAGACATATCGTCTCAGTAGAATATATAGTATTGAGGTATTATACTCTAGGAAAACAAGTCGACTACATAGAGAAGATAAAGAGAAAATGTAATTACCAGAAAGACAAGTCCGCCCATCTAGAAACCTCACTTTTTGGTAATTACATTTTATGTTTATATTTTTCCTATGGATCCTAGTTATATTCCTAGAGTATAATAACTTAATATTATATATTCTGCTGAGTCGACATATCTTCTAGGGTTCTCACACATTTATTTAGGGTTTCTCTTACTTCCTAAAATATTCTAGTCTCGTCAAAGGTTACATGTAGAGGTTAATACCTCCCGCAGCTACCATAATATCAACAATGAACACCTGGGACTGTACCTATAAATATTCTACCTCATTTTATCCACTTCCTTTTATTCTTCAGTATGGTGCCTGTCATTAAGTAAGTATGCGTTGTTTCTCCACTTACTTCATTGCATAATTCATCTTCATTCATCAGATTGCGTTGCAAGGAATCATATATCATTAGAGCCTTCCTCACCTGTTCCATGTCATCACTATTTAATGATTGTTAGGTTCCTAACCCGCACATGGGTAGAACAATATATTTGGATGTAATAAAGGTCAATATTAATAAGGCCTTGCAATAAAATAGAATAAGTTGAATGTAAGAAGACCTAATATAAGCTTCCTCTTCTAGAAGGATCTTCCTCTATATTCTTCTTTTGATAGACATATTTAGTATAAACTGGAGTCGAGGGTATGAGAACCCTATCTTGGAGATTATTGTAATAGAGCTCTACTCGACTAGAGGTTTCCCCCTCGAAGAGGCCCATGAACATTTCTCTCAAAATCAAAGAGTTATTTATGTTGTTATTCTTATATCATTTTTTTGTTATTGTGGTGATTACTCTGATTATATTGTTGTTATTCTACCATTTCTAGAATTTTATTTATGTTCTACATACTTTTCATATATGGTATATTACAAGTGGTATCAGAGAACTTTCCTCGAAATAAATTGTGGGTTAAACATTTTTCAGGGTAGAGACGTATTCCAACGTCATTAAGCCACAAAGATCTATCCTTATGCACATAAACCTCCGGTTGAGGGATTCATACATGCAGGAAATACAAGTGGTACTTAAGCACACATCTGTTGTCCACCCTTGTAACCCATGTTGGTACCCATTCGAGTGGTAGCGCATCAGGAAACACCTATGTATAGATCGGCCTACATTACCTTAAGCCTTCTTTAGATAAACCGATTGGCTTCCTAACTACTATAGTGCCACTGAGAACAACACTCAGAAAGATACTCTCTAGTACCCGGGTAGTCGGGTAGTACGGCTAAGGGTACGGTCTAGCCTCCTTAGTTAGTGACCTGAGATATTGGTCCGATTACTACTGTTGGACACTGCACATATATCAGAGAGCTATAGAACAGGGAAAACCCTTGTCTGTAGAACCCTTGAAAACCTAACCCTTGGGGACAGAAACATAAACAAATTAAAAAAGACAAGATCTGTTGTTCGGGTTCAGGTTTCTAAATCACTACACATTTCTTTCTGGTTAATCATTTGGGCATTTCATCACTACAGTATTCTTCAGATAGGAGTATAACTCTGCAGGTAAAGTATGGAAATTTTTGCACCATTTTTTGAGACCTATTCCATTGAATTCACCTCTTCGCCAATATCACATTCATACATATCATTTTTTATCAATTTTTTTTACCACACCCACCCCATTTTTGTTCCCTCATCCTCATGGCCCATACCCATAGCCAAGACTTGGAAGGTCACTTCAATACCTTGCAATCTAATCTCACCGAGACCCAACAAGAAGTGAAACAACTCAGTGCCAATGTTGTCGCCATGAATACAACCATGGAGGAATTCAAACAAGACCTGACCACCCAACTTGAATATGTCATCTCGATGCTCTACACCAAGATGCATATCCCTATAGATACCCCTTTATCTAACCCTCCTCCACATACTAAAACTGGAAGTTCCTCTCATTCCCATAACTTTCAACACCATCACTTTCAATGTGACCTACACCTTTCGCGGGTGGATGTGACCAAATTTGATGGATCAGATCCCCCTGGTTGGGTAACCTAAATGGAACATTATTTCTCTTTATACGACATTATAGATGACTTGGCCAAACTCCGATATGGTGTTCTCCATCTAGATAAAGAACATTGGCAATGGTGCCAATGGATAAAAGCTTCTCATCAAGGGTATATTTCTTGGACACACTTTGTGGATGAGCTTTATGAACACTTTCACACTGACACCAACCATTTGGGTTGTTTGACAAAGTTGAAACAATCAGGAACACTAGAAGAATTTATAGTTTCCTTTGAGCGCCTAGATTTTTGGACAGAGGGAATGTCTGATGCCTTTGTCTGGGAGTATTTTATCAGTGGCCTCAAGGATGAGATTCAGGCCCATGTCCTCATGGATCAACCTCTATTGAAGGAAAATCTCCCTGCGGATAGGTAGATCTCCTCAAAGAGCTAGACTCTTAACTCTAAGACAGAAATTGCTTATCATGGTCACTGACTTCCTTTTAGATCTAGGTGGACTAGTGTGTGAGGAGGAAGGAGAAAAAGAAGTACCTTTTACTGCTATTTGTCCCTACACGCTCCGAGTTGAGCTCCAATATTTTTCTCTTCGATAAGCCCTGTAGACAAACAAAGTACGACCACTTCCTACTCTATAGAGATTAGTCTGAAATAGGTCTATCTACTAAAGAGACAAATTCATGTGAGATTGAACACGAATTAGAAAGAAACTGGCCAAGCAAATTATATTAATGAGGACAAAACATTGCTTACAGTCGTAGATGGATTGCAGCAGTTTTGTCAAGTCCTCCTTGTCTACCCCTTTCTCAAAAGATCCATGATCTGAATGATGATATCTTCACCGATTGTTCCCTATGAGATCATAGGTCTCTTGCCTCCAAAATATTTATGTTCCAGCACCACTTATAAGATCATAAGTTTGGTGTGATTCTCTCTTTCCAGTCCCCTTTCACCATTAGAAAGCTTGCTTATATAGCCTTGGAGAGGTTTTAACCACTTGAGATATCCTTGGGGAAGTTGAGGATTTTCCTCCTTTAGTCTAGGATCTACCCTAAGATCATGGATGGACTAGGGATTCGAATCCAACTGCCTTCCAAGAATGAAAGGAGCCTTCCCCCATTCATCTCAACAACTCAACTGCTGCCTAAAATAGGCAACGCTCCCTCAAAAGGGCCATGAGAGCACTATAACACTCCCTAGTGGTGTATAGGGGAGCGCCATCACTCCTGAGGGTAGGAGTGCTCCTGCAAAAGGGATGAAGAGTGTTATAACTCTCCCTGATGGCTTATGGGGGGGTGCCAGCACTCATGAGATAGTTATAAGGGAGTGCTCCCCTCCAAAAACTCAGTTTTTTGGGTGTTTTCAGATGGCAAAAGGTTCATGAGACTAGTTAACCTTTCCTCCTCTTCCAAATCAAGTGTTTGACATGTGCCAAGTGTCCTCCTGATGTCATTTACAGGCATGACATAGGCATCATGGTAGTATGCTTCCCTGACACTTGCAACACTTGTGAGCAAAATGCGACACTTGCGACCTTTGTAATGACGACACTTCTGACACTATCAAAGTGAGTATTTTTTATGTGTAACAAATTTGCCCCCAAAGTATGTAGTTAGAAGACAGGAACTGATAAATGAAATTCTTTGTAGACTTTCAAGCAAGGGTATAGACGCAGAGAACCTGACAAAAGCTGCACACAAACATCCAACAAATATTATGACATTTTTCAAACCCAAGGCAAGCATACCTATGCTTGGGTGATCAAGACTTGCAAGATATAGAAGCCATAAAATACATTGTGGATCCATAATTGTATTGACAAAAGGGTATAGCCACCAAGGATACAGTGTGGATCTATACTCTGATGACCTGAACTCATCGTAGCCATGAAGAATACACAGTGGATCTACGAGATGACAAGACATAGCCACGACCAATACAAAGTGGATCTATGTGAGAGTATATGTGCCATTGTTCAAGAGAAGATCCTTCGCAACCTGGGCGAAGTACATATCAAAGTGATCACTCAACCCAGGGTATTCTTACCAATCCCGATGTAGTACGAATCTAACCATGTGGATAGATGTCTTGATGTCGAACATGGTAGAAACCACTTGATTACTGGTCAATGATGTAGACCGTTAACAAGTGCAAGGGAGATCACCATTAATGTCAATGATTCCCAAGGTACTCTATTACATTCCAACGAATGTGAATGGATGAGATGGAGTCAAACATCCGTGGAATCATCCGATCAGAGGTCAATGGTGTAAACCTACTTTCGTATGTGAGGAAGCTTGCCATTGAGGCATGCAGGTCCCAAAGTACTAACTGGTTTCTAAGTCTGCTTCCTGGATAATGTGTTGAATTCAACAGGAATAGGCTCGTTGAAGGAGGGCCTTGATGTATCTCCCATCAGCGACATGAAATGGACATAGAGATGTAATTGGAAGATTAAATGAACATGGACTGACATGTGTATTGAGACAATATATTTGTGATGGCTGACTCTCAAGGCGAATACTTCCCTTGAACACTGAGGCACAACAGTAGAGACATGACATGGACCAAAACTTGATGATGCAGTGGATGCTGTGACTTACGTCAGGTGACCCAGAGGAGTGAAAGAAACTCAAAGGATTGGTTCAGTGCAGAGGTTCAGCAGATTAATATGTGCGCAAAGACAAAGTGCCATGTTCAAGGGAGACTCTAAGAGTTACTTGGTAATGTTCTCAAAAAACTGCTTGTCTTGCTTCTTTCAATTTTTTCCCCCATCCAGATAGACGAGTACCTCTTTTTAATTTAACAAGCTCGAGGAGGATAAAACATGCTCGATCAAACTCACCTTCGGTAATTTCCTCTTCCTTTGTTTTAATGAACTAGACGAAGTAAGGGTTCGATCCCATATGGGCCTGTCGATGTTTTGTTTAGCGAGTCCAAAGACAGAAAACTCGAAGGTTTTTCATGATTATAGAGTCTAGAAAAGCATGTAAAAGAGAAATCTCTCAGTTCCTTTTTCGTAAAGTAGTCCGACGAGACCGAAAAAGAGATAAACTATCGCTCAACAGACGTTTTCTTCAAATACTTTAACGAGCATGAAGAGAACAAGGTCTCTCGGTAATCTTTTCATGTTTAGAGAGTCTGAAAAGAACTTAAAGATGACTCCAATGTTGTCCTTTTTCGTAATGTTAGTCTCACAAGGCTGAAAAAGAGATAGATTATCACTCGAAAGATGTCCTTTCAAACCATTTAACGAGTGGGAAAGGAAGCAAGATCACTCGGCAATATTTTCATGTTGAGAGAGTCTGAAAAGAGCTTAAAGGAGACTCCAGGGGGTTCCTTTTTCATTTATCCATACAAGTCCGAAAAAGAGATAAAATTCTACCCAGTTGCATTCTCATGTATTTACAAGCACGAGAAAGAACAAAGACTAAGCTTGGTATGCCCCCATCATGAAAGCTAGTGGCTTAACTCCAGAATGATCAGCAAAGGATGGAGACATGCCCTCCAAGATTCGATTCATTCATCGGATCTGAGGTCATCACCAATTTCTCTAGTAGATGAGAAAAAGGAGAAGAGTGGATGAAAATAAGGTTCAAGAGAGGTTTCTATTTCATTTTTTAATGAGCTTGACACAGGAAAAGAACTATGCTCAGGGCCTCTGTTTCATTTTTTAATGAGCTTGCCACAAAGAAGAGAAACTATGCTCGTGGTTGCTTCTTGATCATGGCTTCTGAGAGGATAATTCTCTGGAAAGGTACCATGTCAAGGGACAAAACTCGGTCATGGCTTCCAAGAGATCTTCACTGGATGGGAGATAATCACTCTGGAAGGAACACAAGTCGTGGGTCGTGACAGGGGTAAGGAGATTGAGCTCCAATAACCCTACCGAAGAGATCACCATGTCAACTACCGGATCCAAATCATCGGAAGTTGAGGTCATGGGAGACAACGCCACATAATTTACATGCGGCGGGGGCGATACTTTCTGCATATAGGAACCACTTAGGGAGGTAACCCAATTGGGGCCGATGAATGAAAGTTGATCAATAGTCACAATTCTTCCATCGTGAGGGAAATATATCACACAGAAAAAGGTGGATACAAGAGCTTTCATAGCATAGACATAATCCCACCCAAGGAGTAAAGTGAAATCCAAGGGGTCTCGAACTACCATGACATCGATAAAGATAGTTTTCCCTCCCAAAGTTACAGGAAACTGAGGAAGGATCCCTAAAGGTTGACTAGTTCTTCTATTAAAAGCTAACAGATTCTGTGTAACCGATGCAAGCTGCGGACAACCCAAAGCGTACCAAGTAACATAAGACAAAATACTAACGGACGCACCTTCATCTATCAGCGTTTGAGGAACGTCCCGACCACAAACCTGTACTGTAATCTGGAAAGGAATGTGGGAGGGAATATGAGGTCTAGTTAGTGCACCCCAATCAAAAAGGATGGCCTCATTACTTGGAGGGGGTTTCACAGGAGAAGGAGGAATTCCCTCCGGCACATTAGAGTCTGTATTAATGAGAAAAACATGGGCAGTATCGGGTTTACTCTCTGGAAGGAGAGTAGGATCGACCGATGATTGGATCGGATCAACCAATGGTGGACTTGGATAGACCACTTTGGCACTCTTCAGAGGAAGAGTGGGACTGACCGAGGAAGGGACTGGATCAGTCACTTTGGCATTCCTTAAAGGAGGAGTGGGATCGATCGATGGCAGAACCGAATCGACCACTTGAGTTTTATTCTCCAAGGGAAGAATGGTGTCGACGGGTGGAAACGGATCGACCGCTTTGGTGTCACTCTCTAACAGGAGAGTGGGATCAACCGAGGATGAAAACAGATCAACCACTTTGGTGTCACTCTTTTGATGAAGATCGGGGCTGATTGATGACGGAACTGGATCAGCTACTTGGGTTTGTGGTTCAATCGAGGGGGAAACTAGATTGACCACCTGATCAACCGGACTGACCGGGGATGGAACCGGATTGACCAGTCCATCAACCAATGATGGGTCAGAGGAAATATTACGATAACCTTTTGGAAGTTAATTTTTTTCCAAAAGAGAAGAAGCCTCGTCCATGCGAGGACAAAGGTGAGAGTAATGATTACCTTTACATAACATGCAAGGGAACTTGACAATTTTCTTCTTCTTACCAACCTAAACATCACAAGTTGATGGGGTATCATCGACATGACCGACAGAGGCCGATGACATGGAGGACCACATTTCTAAGACCTGGGTAAGACCGGGGAAATCCCGCAGAAAGTGGTCACCCTGAAAAAGGCTGCAAGGGAATTTGGGTTTTGTATTCTTCATTTTAATCTTGTTGACCTCATCAACACTCCCAGTACTATTAACAGTAACTGGTTTCTTAGAGCCAACATCTGATTTTGTTGGAGCCTTGGTCCTTTTCAGGTTCTTCTTCTTCTTCTCTTTATGTTTCTTCTTCTTCTGATCAACCTGGCTACTTGCTTTAGAGATTTCACTAGGCAAAGAAGGAGAAATGGAAGGAGATTTGATGGATGAAGAAGGTGAAAATTCGACATGAGGTTGATGTGTGGGTGGTGTATTGACATCAAAAGTATTAGGTGCAACTGAAACATTGGGAGGATTCGGGATCATCAGAGTGGGGAACAACCAAACTGGTAATCTAATAGTGAGTCCTGGAAGACTCAGTTTGGCAACATATGAAGGACCAAAGTTTCCAAATGAAGGAAAGGTATAAGTTTCCCTGGGAGAAGGGGTTCCTCCATTGGTACTCCCAGGATTCGAGGCCATTAACACTGATTTTACCTAAGTTCCACTAAGTAAAACAAACAACACACGCTATGAATCTAAGAAGCAATCAATCAAATAAAACCTTCCCACGATGAAACCACTAGTTGGTGATGAAATCCAACGTCGCAAGATCAAAATAGGAAGGGGCGGGGATAGAGTGGGTGGATCAGTTATGTTGGCGACCTGCTTAATGGACTTATGCCTTGGTGCAAGCTTCCATGTAGTAATTGTGGATTTACCCTCCAAGGAGCCCGAGTGAGTTTGACCAACGTCTGTTCCAGGTACAGTGAGACTTCCCTTCACAGTCACCTTGTGTGAGACCTTAAAGATTGTGGCTAATAAGGTCACCAACTCGTACTTAGCCCCTAGGCGGGTACAGTCTATAGTCCAGTTGGAACGTATGGGCAGGATAACAAGTCTGAAATCAGCTCGAAAGGCTCCCACACATAATCGTGGGTATACCTTCCAGTGACCCCCAATATACAATCCGACCACTACAAAAAGTTGGGCCACGGAGGGATAATCTCCGTAACTCACCCGAATGTGACCTCGTGCGTAACCCCTTTGTGAGAGGGGGATCCCAGCAAGCCAATATGAAAATTGGATTTGACTCTCCCTATCGCAAGATACTAAGTTTGTTTGATAGCTTTGGAAATTTATTCTTTCAACATATTCCAAAGCCCTACACCTTAAACTAATGTAGGTTTGCTAACAAAAATGTAAAAATTCTGATAATTTTTAGTTAAGCGTTGATTTTAATGGTTGTTGTTTACTCAGAGGGTGTACAAAAGTGAAACTAATGGAATGATGACTCAATTCCCAAAAATATGCATGAAGCATGATAAACAATCGTTTCTTTTCAATGAATACCTATTTAAGGGAAAGAGGAAAATTCGTTTTCACTATCAAACACTTGATAAGGAATGCGCTCAATCAATTTTGTTCTCAATCAAATCCAATATGACGCTACAAAATTTCATAAATGCAAACTAATCATTAAGATGTACTTTTGTCATTTTCATGCGAATGATGATCAATTCAATGAAAAACTTGTCCTGCCAACTACCCTTTCAGATCAAGGAGATTCAAACAAGAAAATGCAAATTTCGCACAAACAACGCACCCTTTTGCAATAAAACAAGAGAAAGAAAATCAAAAATTCAAAAGGAAGGAGAAATAAATTAGATCAGATGACCTCAAAGAACCAAATGAGAAGATTCACAGACTTCTAATGTCCTTCACTAGAGTTCCTGCTCAGTCGGATAGGAGAGAAGAAAGCAAGGGGATCGATTTCAAGATCTCAACAAAAAAAACTCAAAAATAATGAAGAAGGGCATAAAATATGAACAAAAAGGTGTTTACTTATCAGGAGGAAGCATGTCAAAGGTCAAAGGAAGAATCATTGAATCACAAAGCAGCTTAGCAAGTGACAAAACAGGGTTTGGACCTCCAAAAATTGTAATTTTTTAAGAGATTTTAGGAAAAAAGGGTTGGTGCTCTGGTATAAGGGCCACTAGAGCATTATAAATCTCTATCTAACACTTCTAGGGAGTGTTGGCACTCTACTAACATAGGCAGGGGGGCGCCAGGCTCAAAAAACTCATAAAAAGGTCCAAAAACCCAAAATTTGAATCAAATTTTGACAATCAGGCTGAGTGTGATGGGGTAAAGAGTCAATAAGAAAGTGCAATAAGATATGAAGGGGTGAACAAGACCTAATAACACAAAGGGTAATACAAGGCCTATGAGGAAAAACAAAACTAAGAAAGTTTTGATTCTTCCCCAGTGGAGTCGCCAATTTCTATTGAAGGAAAATCTCCCTACGGACAGGTAGATCTCCTAAAATATATAGACTCTTAACTCTAAGACAGAAAGTTCTTATCATGGTCACTGACTTCCTTTTAGATCTAGGTGGACTAGTGTGTGAGGAGGAAGGAGAAAAAGAAGTACCTTTTACCACTGTTTGTCCCTGCACGCTTTGAGTTGAGCTCCAATCTTTTGCTCTTCGATAAGCCCTATAGACAAACAAAGTACGACCACTTCCTACTCTATCGAGATTTGTCTGAAATAGGTCTATCTACTAAAGAGACAAATTCATGTGAGATTGAACACGAATTAGAAAGAAGGCCAAGCAAATTATATTAATGAGGACAAAACATTGCTTACAACCGTAGATGGATTGCAGCAGTTTCGTCAAGTCCTCCTTGTCTACCCCTTGCTCAAAAGATCCACAATATGAATGATGATAGCTTCACTGATTGTTCCCTATGATATTATAGGTCTCTTGCCTCCAAAATATCTATGTTCCAGCACCACTTATAAGATCATAAGTTTGGTGTGATTCTCTCTTTCCAGTCCCCTTTCACCATTAGAAAGCTTGCTTATATAGCCTTGGAGAGGCTTTAACCACTTGAGATATCTTTGGGTAAGTTGAGGATTTGCCTCCTTCAGTTGAGGATTTTCCCTAAGATCATGGCTGGACTAGGGATTCGAATCCAACTACCTTCCAAGAATGAAAGGATACTTCCCCCATTCATCTCAACAACTCAATTGCTACCTAAAATAGGCAGCGCTCCCTCAAAAGGGCCATCAGAGTGCTATAACGCTCCCTAGTAGTGTATAGGGGAGTGCCAGCACTCCTGAGGGTAGGAGCGCTCCTGCAAAAGGGCTGAAGACTGTTATAATGCTCCCTGATGGCTTAAGGGGGGGTGCCAACACTCCTGAGATAGTTATAAGGGAGCGCTCCCCTCCAAAAACTCAGTTTTTTGGGTGTTTTCATATGGCAAAAGGTTCATGAGACCAGTTAACATTTCCTCCTCTTCCAAATCAAGTGTTTGACATGTGCCAAGTGTCCTCCTGATGTCGTTTACAGGCATGACATAGGCATCATGGTAGTATGCTTCCCTGACACTTGCGACACTTGTGAGCAAAATGCGACACTTGCGACCTTTGTAATGACGAAAATTGTGACACTATCAAAGTGAGTATTTTTTATGTGTAACAACCTCCAAGTTGGGTGGAGGCTACTAAAAGAGCTAAAGAATCACAACAGGTTATATCTTCTCAAAATCGGAAAATCCCCTTTATCCCTCGCCCTAAACCAATAAATCCCACTACTCCCTCCGCTCCTCTGAAGATCCAAAAATTGACCAAGGCTGAAATGGTTGACCACCAACTCAAAGGCCTTTCTTATAATTGTGATGACAAATATTTCCCAGGCCACAAGTGTAAGGAACAAAATATTTTTATGGCCATCTCGAAGGATATTTCGGAAGAGGATCTTGAAACTCCCCTTGTGTCTGAGTCACCTGAAATGAATAACATAACCCCTCCCTCAGACCCTCCTAAAGTATAAGTGATCATTTCCCTCAATTATCTCACTGGCGTCTCCGCTCCGCAAACCCTCAATCTCATCAGTTACATCAAGCATAGGAAGGTCATCATTTTGTTTGATATTGGAAGCACCCACAATTTTATTCATCGCTGCGTTGCCCAAGAAACTCATTGCTACATCCATGCCATCAATAATTTCCAAATCATGATTGCCAATGGTGGCTCCATGAAATGTGGAGGGCATTGTGAAAATGTGTGTCTCCAAATGGGTGACTACCACCTGAAATCCCATATGTTTTCTATCGACATGGGCGATTGTGACATTGTGTTGGGTGCAGACTGGCTAAGGACTTTATGTCCCATTCTCATGGATTTTAAGGAATTAACCATGAAATTTGACCAGGAGGGCCACCAATATAAGTTCCAAGGCATTGTCTCTGGTTCACCTGAGATTATTACTTCCCATCGCATGGAAAAGATGCTCAAAAAAGGTCATTCTAGTGTTATTTCCCAACTCCATGCCATACAAGAAACAGAGACACCCTTGGTGCCGCAATACCTCCAATCCATCCTTTCTAAACATCAAGTGATATTTTCCACTCCCTAGGGACTCACTCCTTCCCATGGTGCTCATGATCATTCCATTCCCCTTGTACTAGGAAGCCTTCCTTCCAATATTCGTCCATATCGTCACCCATTTTCCCAAAAAAATGAAATTGAGAAAATGGTCCAGGAAATCCTTAATGCAGGAATTATCCTCCCTAATACGAGCCTCTACTTTTCCCCTATGGTCATGGTCCTAAATAAATAAGGTTCTTGGCAAATGTGTCTCGACTTTTGTGCCCTCAACAAACTTACCGTTAAAGACAAATTTCCCATTCTTGTCAATGATGACCTCTTGGATGAATTGAGTGGCGCCCAGTTATTTACTAAACTGGATCTTCATTCTGTCTACAACCAGATACATATGAAAGAGGCAGACATTCCTAAGACTGCCTTTAGAACTCATGAGGGCCACTATGATTTTGTGTTCATGCCCTTTGTCTTGTGTCATGCCCCCTCTACCTTCCAAAGCCTCATCAATCATGTCTTTCATCCTTTTCTCCATCATTTTGTCTTAGTTTTTTTTTATGATATCCTCATCTATAGAAAAACCTGGATAGACCATTTGGCTCATGTGTATCAATTTCTCCATCTACTCTCTCAGCACCAACTTTTCCTGAAACAGTCTAAGTGTTCTTTTGGCGCCTCAGAAGTTGAGTACTTGGGTCAACTGGTTGGCAAGGATGGCGTCAGGGTGGACCCTAAAAATATTGAATCTATGCAAGAGAACCTAAACATATGTGTGAGAACCCTAGAATACATATCATATCAGTAGAATATATAGTATCAAGGTATTATATTCCAGGAAAACGATTCAACTACACATAAAAGATAAAGAGAAAATGTAATTACCAGAAAGTCAAGTCGGCCAATACAGAAACCTCACTTTTTGGTAATTACATTTTATGTTTATCTTTTTCCTATGGATCCTAGTTATAGTCCTAGAGTATAATAACTTAATATTATATATTTTGCTAAGTTGAAATATCTTCTAGGGTTCTCACACATCTGTTTAGGGTTTCTCTTGCTTCCTAAAATATTCTAGTCTCGTCAAATGTTACACATAGAGGTTCATACCTCCCATAGCTACCATAATATCAGCAATGAACACCTAGTACTAAACCTATAAATATTCTACCTCAATTTATCCACTTACTTTTATTATTCATTATGGTCCCTGTCGTTAAGTAAGTACACTTCGTTCCTCCACTTGCTTCATTGCATAATTCATCTTCATTCATGAGATTGTGTCGCAAGGCATCATATATCATTAGAGCCTTCTTCACACGTTCTCTGTCATCACTATTTGATGATTGTTAGGGAAGTAACCCACACATGGGTAGAGCAATATATTCAGATGTAATAAAGGTCAATATTAATAAGGCCTTGCAATAAAATAGAATAAGTTGAATGTAAGAAGACCTAATAGAATCTTCCTCTTCTAGAAGGATGTTCCTCTAGATGCTTCTTTTCATATACATATTTAGTATGAATAGGATTTGAGGGTATGAGAATGCTATATTGAAGATTATTGTAATAGAGCTCTACTCGACTGGAGGTTGCCCCCTCAAAGAGGCCCGTGAAAATTTCTCTAAGAATCAAAGTTTTATTTATGTTGTTATTCTTATATCATTTATGTGTTATTATGGTGATTATTCTGATTATATTGATGTTATTCTGCCATTTCTAGCATTTTATTTTTGTTCTGCATACTTTTCATATCTGGTATATTACAAGTGGTATCAGAGCACTTTCCTCGACAAAAATTGTGGGTTAAATGTTTTTCAGGGTAGAGACGTATTCTAGTGTCTTTAAGCCACAAAGATCTATTTTTACGTGCATAAACTCATGGTTGAGAGATTCATACATGCAAGAAATACAAGTGGTACTTAAGCGCACATCTATTTTCCACCCTTGTAATCCCTTTTGGTACCCCTTCGAGTGGTAGTGCATCAGATAACACCTGTGTATGGATCGACCTAGATTACCTGAGATCCTCTTTAGATAAAACGATCAATTGCCTGACTGCTATAGTTCCACCAAGAAAAACACTCGAGAAGATACTCTCTAGTACCCGGGTAGTCGAGTAGTACAGCTAAGGGTACGGTCTAGCTTCCTTAGTTAGCGCCTTGAGATATTGGGATGCGTACTATTGTTGGACACCGCACGTATATCAGAGAGCTTTAGCACAGGGAAAACCCTTATCTTTAGAACCCTTGAAAACATAACCCTTGGGGACAGAAACATAAAAAAATTAAAATAGACAAGATTTGTTGTCGCGCAACTGTGTTCTTGTCGCACAACTATGTTCAGGTTTCTAAATCACTACACATTTCTTTCTAGTTAATCATTTGGGCATTTCATCATTGCAGTATTCTTCAGACAGGAGTATAACACTGTAGGTAAAGTCTGGAAATTTTTGCACCATTTTTTGAGACCTATTCCATTGGATTCATCTCTTCTCCCTTATCACATTCATACATATCATTTTTCAGCAAATTTTTTGACCCCACTGTAACAACCACATTAATGCGGCCATAGGCGAAGCCAATTTTTTTCTTTTTTTTGAAGAATTAAGGGCACGAAGGCAACAACAACAAAAGTTTGACCACACCCCAGACAACGAACAAAAACATTCAACCTAGGTAACAGGAAACTGCGACACCACACACAAACAAAAGGGCAACAGGACAAACAGTCACAGAAAACCAAGAGTAACGACCAACCGCCCGACGCAACAAGACACACCTACAAGATTAAGGGGAAACCTCCCCTTCCTGACATAATGACGTTGATGATCAAGACTAAAACCTCAAGGCACTTGAACCAATGCATGCGCCCAAGTCAACATGGGATGCTCAACCATGCTCACATGGTAGGCACTGACTCTGACCAAGATATCATTCATCACTAACCCATAGGGTGCACCATGATCCCCGCATCAGTAATCATGTCATCCCCAGAAGAGAGGCGCAAAAATAACCCTGGGGAAAAACAAAACGGATCAAGGCTCAAGAAAACTCTGACGTGCTAGGAACAGAATATTGACTGGGAGACTATACCTAGTCCCCACATAAAGGGTCGACGAGACACTAAGGAATTAATGGAAGGGGTGACTCCAGCCCACACGACATTGCCCCCGACCCCACCAAACACCCACGCTAACCGATCTATGACTACATTCTAAATTAACATGGATTCCATTTTAACGAGGCATGTCAAGTTACAACTAATCATTAATGCACCCGCTAACTTAACGTTAAAACAATAAATTTATCAAGCCTAAGTAATCAACACTAGAACTATAATCATAAATACAATCTAACCTCAATTATAATCAATTTAGCAAGTCTAAAATTTGCAATCTAGTCTTTACTCAACATACTAATTTAATCATTATTACAACCTAAAAGGGCTATTCTATATTAATCTAGATCCACATATGACTAGCCATTAACTTAAATAACAACATTAACAACTTAAAGTATAACACTACCATTATATCCCTTATGAACAATTTAAACCTCAACATGTAGTCTAACTATATTGTCTGGACTAACAATACTAGCCATCCATTAACACTGAGAAGGAAACTACTAACTATTAACACTACTAGAGTAATTCAACAAGGAAATTAACATAGCAGTGACATAACAATTAATATAGCAGTTAACCAGGCAATTGATATAAGGATTAGCATAACAATTAATTTAGCAATTTACATGACTATTAACATAACAATGATAGTGCAATAACAAGGCTATTCACCTAACTGTTAACCATTTAACTCGCGGTGGCACTTAATCATTAAGAATGAATCTGTTGACCATTGATAATGTTGTAGCAATTGTTCTGGGAATTAATAAGGAAAATATTATAGCATTTAGCATTGCAATTTCTTGAAATTACTAAGACAA
>JZKD02S1853424.1:111436-125150 GCA_000966675.3 Picea glauca
TTGAAGTTTGGCATCTTTTACTTTCTCATTTCCTTCATAACTGCTAATAAGTTTATCCCACATTGCTTTGGCAGTTTCAAGATGCATCACCTTTACAAACTCAGCTTCAACAAGTTCATTCAAGATAGCATTCATTCCCTTAGCATTGAAACTAAACTCTAACTTATCGTCCTTGGAGGCTAGCACAACAGGCTTTGTATATCTAGTCTCTACTACATCCCAAACATCAACACCCAAGGCCATTAAGTATGTTCTCATTCTAATCTTCCAGAAGAAAAACTTTGTTCCATCAAATAGAGGGGGCTTAGTGGCTGAAGTCCCTTCATGAATTGTCATGTTTAAGCTTACAGATCTACCTTTGAATAAAAGGAACCTTCTCTGATACCAATTGTTGAAATTACTAAGACAACTGAGAGGGGGGGGGGGTGAATCAGTTGTTATTGTGCTTAAACAATTTTAATTCTATTAATACATTCTTAATATTTCTTCAAGTAATCATCAACATTATACAACATATGGAAAATAACATAATGAGCATCAGTCACACATAAGATATACACAGAGACATATTTTCACGAGAAAACCCATAAAGGGAGAAAACCTCTTCTTCTTCGAAATGATAGGTAGTCTTTTAAGTTCTGTACATCATGTATAATTTAGCACCAACTCAATTTGATACTACAACATCTATTTTTCAAGTTGCAAGTTGCTGAGAGCACCAACTCTTTATTTTCTCTAACACCCACTAGAAGGAAGCACCAACTCCCTGGTTTCTCCAGCACCAACTAGAAGGAAGCGACAACTCCCTGTGTTCAAGCACCCACTTGAACCTCTGAGGACACCAGTCCTTCCTAGCACCTCCCAACGACCCCAAAATATGAATATGAAATACTGAAACCAATTACAGTGATATAGTGTTCAATAACAGCTTACCAGTCTCATCACTATTTTGCAAGATTTTGCTACTTAGTCTTCCTCATTGTCTTCCAGCATGCATCCGCTGCCCATTCTATTATTCTGCCTTTTGTGCTCTGTGTGCCACTCCCACTCAATGCACCTTTTGGTTTCCTATCCATTTCAGTTGTTGCAACACCTCTTTACTTCCTCACACATGCATTACTTCCCCTCAGCAACAACAACATCATCACTTCTCTGTGTCGTATTCTTATAGCTTCTGTGCACCTTGTGCATGCAATATGCACAATGCTTCTGCATCTCTTCATAGTGAGTGCTCTGTCTGATCATCATTACAACTTCTCAGCTTCTCTAGTAGTTTGACCATGCGTTCAACATCACTGGATTTCATGCTGAGATTCCTCATCCTCTCTGGCAGTCGAGACTCTTCATCTTCTCTGGCATAGTCGAGCTTATACTTTCTGCTTCAGTTACTAACTTCAATCCTCATCCACTTGTCAGTCCCTCTAAGAATCGTCTTCATTCACTAGAAGAAGCTTGGAGACCCTTCAGCTCCTCTGGTGATCACACAGAGGTCTCTTCAAATCATTTGGCAGAGACCATCAATGGTTTCCAGCAGTTAGACTGCAAGGAGAAACATTATCCCTCTGATCGTGCCCAAAATCCCCTGCACCGTTGGATTGACATCATGTGATATTTGTGTTTATTTCACCAATTCACATTTCGATATTTCAGGATCCCCATGGTAAATACTTCATTACTCTCCATGCCCCGATCCTCGAAACTCTGAAATGGAGCTTGTCTAAACTAGCTCCTTCCTTTCTCATGACCACTGGCGATGACCACAGGCTGTGCCAAAAGGCGTTTCATATTTCACGAGTTTATAAACTTCATCGAGTCTGATTGACGGTTGAAATCTCCATAGATTCAACGGTCTAGGTCTTATCGTGATCTTGCATCTCGTGAGTTTCCACACCATGCTCTGTTGACTCCAAGTCAGTGAAATTCCAATCTCTTTCCACTTTTCCTATGATTCGACGGTCCAGATCATATCTTGAATCAACGGCTCCGATCGTATCGCGATTTCGCATATCGCAATTTCGGCATTCTTGTTGCAAATTGTTTCGACACTCCAACTTTTAGTATCTGGAACCCCGAAATGGGGTTGGATCAACGATCCACATCAAACCTTGATCTAATGGCTCAGATCATTTCACAATTTCATATTTCACGATTTCGGCATTCCTATGGTATTTTTTCTTGACTCTCCAAGTTGCAATTCATGAAACCCTGAAATGGAGTCTTTGACATGCTCTGATCTTCTACCACGCGTCCCTCTTGGATCAATGGTCAAGATTTTATCGAGGCTTCGCAACTCCAGGAGCCTTCATTGTGCCTTATCAAAGGTTCATATCAATCCTCGATCCAATGGTTAGTATTATTTCGCGATTTTGCATAGCACAATTTCGGGACTCCTGTGGTAGGAGGTCTTGACATCTCCATCTCCCGATTTCCGAAATCACGATAGCCAAAACTCTGAAATGGAGTTGGACCACTGCTTCGATCTTGCACTTTAAAGAACGTGCAGGTTCTTTCTGATCCAATGATGGTTGGAACCTATTCTCAGATATGACACCTGAGATCTGTCCTCCTCTTATGTACATTCTTCTTGTCTATAATCTGATCTGACGGTCCTCCTTCTTTCGGGAATTTAAATGGGATCCAACTATCACTGACGCTTCTACTCCTGAGCTCAGGCACTGCGTTCGACTTTTCACTAATTTCTCCTGAGCTTACTTTGTCCTTGTTTTACCTTCACTGCATACTATGATCTTTCCATCAGTGACAAACACATACTTCCTGTAAATCATGCCAACCATCCTCTTCACTAACCCTTCTGATCTTATCGAGCTTGCTCTGCAGTGTCTTCCCCAAATACTTCTGCTGCCCGTATGTTACATTCTTCCTATACTCAAGCCATCATTGTTGTTGTACTTTCCATCAATGACAGGGATATGTTGCCTGTAAAACATGCCAACACAATTAACATGGAAATTAATAGCAAAAGGAAAATGTCGACCATTAACCTTGTTGTAGCAATTGTTTCGGCATTTAATATGACAATCACATAACAATGAATCTATCAATAACAAGGCAACTTACCTAACTTTTCAACCATTTAATTTTCTGAGGCATTTAGACAATAAGAATGAATTTGTTTACCACTTAACTCATTGTAGCAAAATCAACAAAAACACAGTGCACCAATGGTGGCCAATCGTGCCCAGTCGACAACAACTCAACAATTAAAGGAAAACGTATTCATTCAACATCAATGTAGTCCATCACTCAAGGGAAAACGTAGTCATAGTTTAAAGGCATAATAGTAGTCATTACTACAATTTAGTTATGAATTGAATGGCTAAAAAAAAGGGTGGGCGATTTCAACAGCTACACAGTCAATTTTTAATTATCAAATCGTGGTCATTCCAGCAAGTAAATTTATGAATTGAATAGCTAAAAACGTGGGTGAATTCATCATGCACATAGCCAATTTTTAATTACCCAAAACCGTGGTCATTCCAGCAAGTATATTTATAAATTGAAAATCTAAAAACATGGGTGAATTCAGCATGCACACAGTCAATTTTTAATTACCCAAACCGTGGTCATTCCGGCAAGTAAATTCATGAATTGAAAATCTAAAAATGTGGGTGAATTCAGCAGCCACTCAAAATACATTTTTTTCTTTTTAAGCAAGTCGTGGGCGTGTTAGTAGCCACTCAGCATATTTTTTTTAAGAAATTCGTGGACGTGTTGGCAGCCACTCAAGCAAACAGTTTGGAGCTAATTCATGGGCGGTCAAGCCTGGTAAAAAAAAAAAAAAACTATGTAAATAAAAACGTGGTGATACATCTGTGGTAACAGTGAAGAAATAAAAGTTCGTGATAGTCAAATCGAGGGACTAAATTCTAGGTAGAAATTCGTGGGGGTATAACCATGGCAATAGTATCGAATTGAAAATCCATGACAGTCCAATCATGGGAATAAAATCTGAGTATTAATTTCGTGGTGATTAAAATTGTGGTAATATCAAGAAACACAGACTCTGATAAATGTTTTCATTCGCTAGGGATAAAGAAATATTTTTTCATTCGCATGGGGTACCCAAGCAAAAACGCAGATAGGGATCAACAAATAAAAATGTTTTTCCATTCCAGGATACCAATACAAAAATGCAGACATGAAATCAATTCATTTTTCCATTGCCAGAATACCAAATATAAAAATGTAGACAGGAAACCAAATCATTTTTCCATTTCCAGAATACCATTACACAAATGCAGACATGAAATCAATTCATTTTTCCATTGCCAGAATACCAAATATGCAAATGCAGACATGAAATCAAATTGTTTTTCCATTTCCAGAATACCAATACACAACGTAGATTATATCTTAACCAAGAATAAAAACGTAGGGTCAAATGATCCATCAAGATATAAAAATGAGGTAAAAACGAGATAGCGACGAGCTATAAGCATGCCGAGTTTAAGGAAAAACTTCGCCAACAATTACATTTGCAAGGTTAAAAAAAACACATCTGGGCGTAAGGGGAACCTTCAACCAAGGACCATCATCAAGGCTAGACGGCTAACAGGTGCATCCTTTTCTCATCATCCTTGCACAAAAAAGAAGGGTGTTGAGATGCATAGGTCTATTAACGTCGAGGTGACGACCGTAGATTAGGTTCTTGGCTGACTGCTCAGGAGAGGACTGGTGAGCTAGGGACGAAGGAAAAACAACCACAAGGGTCACAATCAAAACACCACAAGGTGGTCAATACATGCGGGGAAATGAAAGCCATGGGAGTCAATCAATCATCGAGCTAGGCTAAGAAAAATTTCAGTCATCAATCTAGACAATCATTTCACTTATCCAAATAAACATGCATATCCATGCATAAATCATACAACAATCTACCATACCAAAAATGAATAGAGTACCATTTCCTGATCGCCTGCTCTGAGTGGACGTCCTGCGCACTCTGTGCAACTCCCACTTGCCGACCGGCGAGACTTCAGCGGTACCTCCCAGCCAATGCTAGGGGTACTCTTCTTCCCCCTTATCCCCTTGAGCCGCAAAGGGGGCACACACACTATCCAGAGATTCATCTAGCTCCCAGCTCGGCTCGCAAGGACAAGCTACCACTCCTCATCGAGCTAGGTATCCAAACTTCCACAATCTAAGTCAGTCAAGTAGATATTTCTACAGTGCAACGTTACGCAAACAGAAGAGATCCTTCATCCTTATCCTCCCTTCATTATATAGAGTTTCGAAGTCCCTTACTTTCCTAAAATATCATTTAATTAAAGTTTTAAAAATTAATTCCTAAAAATTCCTCCCTATACAAGTGTCACCCATCCCATTCATTCCTTCACAAATTAATTTCTTTAATTAATTAATTTCCCTTATTTCCCTCACCCACCTAGAGTCACTCCTAGAATCTCTCCTAGGTGTCCCCAAATTCTCTTACAGGTTTTAATAACTTTCCCCATTATCAATTTTCTAGTTAAGTTTTAAATTAGAAAGTTCTTAATGGTAGATACCTTACTAAGTTTGACTTTCTACTTTTTCCCTTGGGTTTCCCTTTTTTTCTTATGTTTCCCTCTTTTCCTAGTTTCCTAAATATTTTAGATTTTCCTCTTTCCGCTTTTCATTTAGGACTCAAATTGGCAGGTGTAGAAATTAACCCCCTTTTTCCTTTTTCCCTTTTTAGTTAATAAATTTAAATTATCATAAAAATATAAAGCAATTATTCCCCCTTTTTTTTTTACACTAACAGATTTTTATGAATTATTTAAATTGATTACCCCCTTATTGTTAAAACATTTAACGAGGAGAATAATTATTATTTACATTGTTTTTATTATTATTGTTAATTTTTTTTTTAAATGGATAGATAAAATTTTACCCCTAGCATAATTTAGACTTAGACCTTAAATTTTCGTGCTGGGAGACATTTTATTAGGGAATTTGTTTTTAAAAATTCTTAACACGTTATTCATCCTAAGGCCATCTAGGTTCAGTCATTTATCATCAACAACATGACGTGCCCTTCAGGACGCACTAGGTGCTCCAAGGGTGCCACTCACCCTAATATGTTTCCCTTCTGTGACATGCCCTTTAGGACGCACTAGGTGCTCCAAGGGTGCCACTCATCTTAATCTATTTCCCTTGCATGACGTGTCCTTCAGGATGCACTACGTGCTCCAAGGGTGCCACTTGCCTCTTTCCATTTTTCTTGTGCGACGTGACCTTCAGGATGCACCACATGTTCCAAGGGTGCCACTCGCCTCTTAACTAACTTGGTAGACATCAAAAACCCCTGGAGTCAATACTCCACCAGGTGAACTTGTGGGAGACTAAGGGCCTCTAAGGAATAAGCTCCCCACCTTATTGCGTGCCCCTTAGAATCATCGTGAGTGACTATCGCAGTCTTCCCTCATGGCATCGTGGGTCCTCTCAAACTAGGTAAACGTTAACCTACAGTTCGAGCCACGGTGGGAGTTCTAGTAGGCTGTGGCAGGGATTCTATCCACACCTCTCCCTCAACATCTCTAGTAGTTGCGCATGACCCCTTTCCTCCACATGTGAGTCTGGTCAACAAGCTACCTTTAGCCTGCATCATCAACGAATCATGTTAGAATGTATCCATATCATATCATCTAATCAGATGCACTAATATCACAGTAAAACAATCAAACCCCAATGGTACACTCCCCGATTCGATCTAGAATCCAAGGGGTTCCATCGATGCCTCTGCATCCTCTAGGTACAAAATACTGCACACTCAGTAAAACTAAGTCAATAGCACATGTCTATGTCAATGCTGTAAAACAACATGTCATCAACCCATAACACCTCATAATCAAAATAAAATGTTTTAATAACATAATAATCGAGATCACTTGTGAGCAAGTGTCCTTAAAGAATAAGTTCACTCAGTGCACTAGAGCGGGATGTTACATACACCCCCTCTTGGTCTAAACTTCGTCCTGAAGTTTCACAGTACAAGTTCCAAAATAATGTGTATCACAGTATCATAATTCTATCTATCAAACAAAAATGGAAATTGCTAGCGCATATCATATGCATCCTCCCAGGTTGCCAAGTGTGGACTATAGTTGTCCCACTGGACCTTGACCTAATCTACAGTTCGATGTCGTAGTTGTTGAATGTGATGATCCAAGATGCGGATCAGCTCAGTTGTGAGCACCCCCTCGTCTGATACCTGCAAGGAGCTCATGTCAATAACATGTGTAGGATCACTAATGTAATGTCTCAAAAAAGATACATGAAAAACATCGTGCATATGCCTCAAAGAATCAGGCAAGGATAGTTGATAGGCCATGGGCCCCTTTCTCTCCACAATCTCAAAAGGTCCCACGAACCTAGGAGAGAGTTTAGCTCCCTTTCCAAACTTGATCGAACTCTTATGTGGTTTAACCTACAAGAACACTCGATCATCGACCTCGTAACTACGGTCGACACAGTGTGCATCGGCATAACTCTTCTATCGATCATGCACTTCTTTAATCCTTTGTCTTATTGTTTTCATTTTTTCTTCCATTTCTTGGATTGCTTCTGGTCCCACCAGGACCCTATCCTCCAGCCGATCCCAAATCAAAGGCATCCGACACGATAGCGCATAAATAAACTCGAAAGGTTCCATCTTAATGGTGTGCTGGTAACTGTTGTTATAAGCGAATTCCACCAGTGGAAAGAATTCTTCCCAATGCTTTTGTTGGTCCATTACGTACATGCGCAACATGTCTTCCAAGGTCTGGTTCAATCGTTCAGTTTGGCTGTCAGTCTCCAGGTGATACGCCGTACTGAAATTGAGTTGGGTTCCCAAGGCCTCTTGGAAACTCGTCCAAAATCATCCAATAAACACCTATCCTCGATCAGATATAATCCTCTTAGACACGCCATGCAGCCTCACAATCTCACTGATGGAAACTCTAGCTATGTCAGGTGGTGATAAGTTGTATGCATAGGAATAAATTTATCACTCTTCGTCAAAGTGTCTACTACTATCAAAATCGAGTCATGTCTCCTTGTTGTCAATGCCAATCCAACAATAAAATCTATCGAAATAACCTCCCACTTCGATTCCATAATAGTGTGTGGCTATAGTAATCCTACTGGGTGTCTATATTCAACCTTTACTTGCTGACATTCTAGACATCTGGCCACATAGTTGACTATGTCTGCCTTCATTCCCTTCGAGAAGAATAAGGTTTTAAGGTCTTCCCTCATCTTCGTGACTCCTAGGTGAGCCATGTAAACTTTTTTATGAGCCTCACTTAGGATCAACATTCTCAACTCGTCATTCAGCAGTACGTAAATCCGATTTTTAAACCTCAATAAACCATCGCTATCAAATGAAAATACTTTAAATCTTGGTACCATCATTGTGTTTTTTCCGATAAAACCCTCGACCTCTTTTTCCCAGTCATTGTCACGCTGTAAATTTAGAATATTTTCACATAGATTTGTCTGAAGAGGCAACACCAAAAAGATGTGTGGTCTCTGACTCAATGCATCTGCCACTCGGTTCACTATTCCTTTTATGTAAGTAAACTTGAAGTTGTACTCGCTAAGAAATTTCGACCAACGTTGTTGTCGTGCGTTCAGGTCGCTTTGCGTAAAGATGTGTTGTAGTCCACAGTGGTCAGCCTTTAGTTCAAATTTTCATCCAACAAGGTAGTTTCTCCAAACCTTCAAGGCATATATGATGGCTAACAACTCCAAATCATGCGTCACGTAGTTCTCCTCATGCCTTCTCAGTTTCCTCGAGGTGTAAGCGATCACTCGTCTGTTTTGCATCAAGACTCCACCTAAGCCTTCCTTGTATGTGTCAGTGCATACCAATAAGTTCGCGTCCATTTAGTATCGGTGTTGTTGTAAACAACTCCTTAGCCTCCAAAATTCTTCTGCGCATTTCTCAGTCCAAACAAGCTTCTTGTTTTTCTTTTGCAATTCCATGATCGGATTTTCTATCTTCGAAAATACCTTAACGAACGGTGGATAGTATCCTGCTAAACCCATGAAGCTACAAACTTATAGGACATTCGTCGGCATAGGACATTCCATAATAGCCTCAACCTTTGTTGGATCCACAGCGATGCCTTCGCCGGAGATCACATGCCCTAAGTAGTGAATATTTGATTGATAAAATGAGCATTTGGACAACTTCCCATACAATTTGTGCTCTCGTAGACACTGTAGTACCAAGTGCAAGTGATCATTGTGCTCCTTTGTCGTCCGAGAGTAAATCAAAATATTGTCAATGAATACTTGGATGAACTTGTCCAAGTACTTGCGGAACACCCCATTCATCAAACTCATAAATACCCCTGGGGCGTTTGTCAGTCCAAACGGTAAAACAATAAACTCGTAATGTCCAAACCTCATCTTAAAGGCAGTCTTAGGGACATCATCCTCCTTGATCCATAACTAGTGATACCCTTACCGCAAATCGCTCTTTGAGAACACCGTCGTACCCTTCATTTGATCGAACAAATCATCAATCCTCGACAACGGATACTAATTCTTGATCGTTTCCTTGTTCAACTGATGGTATTCAATGTAGAGCCTCCATTACCCATCCTTCTTTCGTATGAAAATAACAGGTGCACCCCACGATGACACACTAGGACGTATCAGTCCGAGGTCCAACAATTCCTTTAGTTGCATTCTCAACTCCTGTAACTCCGGGGTTGACATCCGATAAGGCATTCTAGCTATCGGTTCAATTCCCGGTTTTAGGTCTATAGTAAACTCCAATTCCCTCTCCAGTAGCATCCCAGGTAACTCCTCCGAAAATACGTTCGCAAACTCTCTCACCATCGGAAGGTGTTCTAAACCTTATGTTATTCCCTTCTTGTTTAACATAAGGATCGCATAAATCTTGCACCCCTTACACATGCTCTTTCGTAGCTGCAAGGAAGAGATGAACCTTAGGGAAAATCCCTAGTTCCATCCTACAATCACACATCTTTGTCCCTCGTCATCAACCAAGCTCAATCATTTCATCTTATAGTTGAGTATCACCTCATGCAATTCCAACCAGTCCATACCAATCACGACATCATAAGATCCTAGGATTGTGATGTACAAGTTGGCCCTTGTGAAAAACTCTCCCAGGTTAAGGATATAGCCCATAACCTTTCCTCCAACCTTTTGTTTAGCTCCCAATTCCATCTCTATGAATCTAAACTCATTCTGTTCGACTGCCTTTACCTTAATCCTTTTTATCACTGCACTAGAAATGAAACTCTCGGTAGCACAGTTGACTGATGCTTTGCCTGGGAGTTATTCACCGCTACATGAATCCGATGGGGCTTGCCAAAATCTCCCACGGTAGTGGGTCCAGCTGATCCAAATGCTCTAGTCCTCTCCACAGGGCAGTCGCACTGGTATTGTGGCTCCCCACACGTCCAACACCCCTTCTTCAGCCCAATAGTCCTGGTACCTGAAGTAGAATATGATGGCCCACCGGCCTCGAATCCTGGTCTGTTCTGTTGAACAGGCCTAAACTGTTGTTGTTGCGGTTGAAGTTGTTGCTGATGTTGAGGTCCCCGATAAGGTGTTTGTTGCTAAGGCATTGATTGATGAGGTGTAGTGAAAGTGGATCCCCTCTGGAAGCCACGATATCTCAACGTATGTCTGGATGGTGTCTGATGCTGCTACGCACCATATGACACCTGCCCTACTGGTCTCATTGGCGTCCTGCTCTGACCCTCGCTGATAAGCTCCTCCTTCACTACGAGGGCCTTCTAGATGGCATAATGCAAGGTTTGAGGCATCAAAATCCTAACCTTTGCACGTAAGTTTCCATTAAGGCTGAACACGAACCTGTTGACCTTAAGTTTCTTCATGTTAAGATGTGGAGCATACCGGAGCATCTCCATAAAATGGGCATCATACTCGGGCACCGTATGGCCGCCCTGTCATAAGGAATTGAAATCATTGAGTTGACGCTCAATGAATTCCTTTGATAGGTACCTCTCTCAGAACCATTCCTCGAAGAGTTCCCATGACATGTCTTCAATGACCATGTTCAGCTATAGTAGGAGCATCTTCCACCATAGAAGAGCGCTCCCCTTCAATTGAAAGACCTCCATGCGAACCTTCATGTTGGAGGTATAATCTTGAAGTGCAAAGCACATCACCATATTCTCCAACCATGCCTCAGTGGCTGTGTTGTTCGAGGCACCAAAGAACTTGGGATATTTGACATTCTCGAGCTCCCGGTGAATGTTACCAATACTAACCGGAGCGCGCAGTGGACCCTTAGGGGGTGTCGACACTCTGGCCTCATCTCGGTCCAAACAGATTAACAGTGCCTCAGACATGCGCTAAAGAGATCTCATCATTCCAACCACATCACCAATTGTTATCTTCTCCTGCCCGACAACTTGTTCGTCTCCCTGAGGCTTAGACCCCTTAGGCGTGGCTGCTACTGGAGGCGTCACGCCTCCTCTCGTAGCACCTCGTCATCTCCCTCCGTGGCGTCCTCTAACCATGATTACCTGCACGAATACAAGTCAACTCAACTAGGAACATTATAATCAAATCATATCAATGAAAGCTGTAGCGATCCCAAGTCGTGGGTTGAACCCGCTCTGATACCATATGTAACAACCACATTGATGTTGCCATAGGCGAAGCCAATTTTGTTTTTTGTTGTTTTGAATAATTAAGAGCATGAAGGCAACGAAAAAAAAAGTTTGACCACACCCTATACAATGAACAAAAGCATGCAACCTAGGTAACAGGAAAATATGACACCGCACATAGACACAAGGGAAATCGGGCAAACAGGCACAGAAAACCAGGACTAACGACCAACCGCTCGATGCAACAAGACATGCCTACATGATTAAGGGGAAACTTCCCCTTCCCGACATAACAACATTGATGAACAAGATTAAAACCTCAAGACACGTGAACCAATGCATGCGCCCAAGTCAACATGCGATGCTCAACCATGCTCACATGGCAGGCACCGACTCCGACCAAGATATCATTTGTCGCTAACCCATAGGGTGTGCCATGATCCCCACATCAGGAATCACATCGTTCCTAGAAAAGAGGCATGACAATAATCCTAGGAAAAGCAAAAGGGACCAAGGCTCAAGAAAACTCTGACGCTCTAGGAACTGAATATTGACTGGGAGACTATACCTACCCCCCACACAAAGGGTCGATGAGGCACTAAGGAACGAAGGAAAGGGGTGACGTCAGCCCACACGACATTGTCCCTGACCCCACCAAACACCCAGGATAACCGGTCCATCACTACATTCTAAATTAACATGGGTTCCATTCGAACAAGGCACGTCAAGTTACAACTAATCATTAATGCACCCGCTAACTTAACATTATAACAATCAATTTAGCAAGCCTAAGTAATCAACACTAGAACTATAATCATAAATACAATATAACCTCAATTATAATCAATTTAGCAAGTCTAAAATTTGTAATCTAGTCTTTACTCAACATACTAATTTAATCATTATTACAACCTAAAAGGGCTATTCTATATTAATCCAGATCCCCATCCGACTAGCCATTAAATTAAATAACAACATTAACAACTTAAAGTAGAACGCTACCATTATATCCCTTATGAACAATTTAAACCTCAACATGTAGTCTAACTATATTGTCTGGACTAATAATACTAGCCGTCCATTAACACTGAGAAGGAAACTACTAACTATTAAAACTACTGCAACAATTCAACAAGGAAATTAACATAGAAGTTACATAACAATTAATATAGTAGTTAACTAGACAATTGATATAAGGATTAGCATAACAATTAATTTAGCAATTTACATGACTGTTAACATAACAATGATAGCGCAATAACAAGTCGATTCACCTAACTGTTAACCATTTAACTGGTGGTGGCACTTAATCATTAAGAATGAATATGTTGACCATTGATAATGTTGTAGCAATTGTTCTGGAAATTAATAAGGAAAATATTATAGTATTTAGCATTGCAATTAACATGGCAATTAACAGCAAAAAGAAAATGTCGACCATTAACCTTGTTGTAACAATTGTTTTGGCATTTAATATGACAATTACATAACAACGAATCTATCGATAAAAGGGAAACTTACCTAACTGTTTAACCATTTAATTCGCTGAGGCATTTAGACAATAAGAATGAATTCATTGACCACTTAAATCATTGTAGAAAGATCAACAAAAATGCAGTGCACCAATGGTGTCCAATCGTGCCCAGTGGACAACAACTCAACAATTAAAGTTAAATGTATCCATTCAACATCAACGTAGTCCATCACTCAAGGGAAAACACAGTTACAGTTTAAAGGAAGAATAGTGGTCATTACTGCAAGTCAGTTATGAATTGAATGGATAAAAAAAAGGGCGGGCGATTTCAACAGCTACATAGTCAATTTTTAATTATCAAACCGTGGTCATTCCAACAAGTAAATTTATGAATTGAATAGCTAAAAACGTGGGCAAATTCAGCATGCACACAGCCAATTTTTAATTACCCAAAACCGTGGTCATTCCAGCAAGTATATTTATGAATTGAAAAGCTAAAAACATGGGTGAATTCAACATGCACACAGTCAATTTTTAATTACCCAAACCATGGTCATTCCTGCAAGTAAATTCATGAATTGAAAAGCTAAAAACGTGGGCGAATTCAGCAGCCACTCAACATACGTTTTTTTTTTTT
>JZKD02S1853424.1:135961-175720 GCA_000966675.3 Picea glauca
AGAGCTTGCTCAAGCAATAGACTGATAGGATCGTCTGCTCCGTCGATTTTCTTTTCTTCTGCCATTGAGGGTTTCTTGGGTGTGCGAGAGCGATTGTCTTCAAGAGAGACAAGCTCGAGACCAACCTTTCTATACTCGGACCTCGTAGGGGACATGCATTGAAAAAAAAAATCAAGAGCAGCCTGCTCTGATACCACTGATCCAGATTATTTTCGGCACGAAATGAGAGCGGAGATATAATGAAGAAATGCACAGAGATATCGCATATATCCAGTAATATAATAGAAATATATCAGAGATGCAACCATAAACACAGAGATACAGTAATACATGATTTCTATTGATGAAATAAATGTACAGAGACTGTAAAAGTACAGAGTGAAAGACTCGCTAGAATGGTGGTAGCTTATCTCTGAGAAGAGATGTGGCTGCTACTCGCATCCATGAGAAGATGATTACAATGAGGCTATGAAGGAATTTTTACAATAAACAAGAATTCCAAAAGTCCTAGACATCCAAAAACCTAACCCTAGGAGATGAAGCGCCAAAAGTCATGTGGGCCCCGTTTGGGTAAGTGAGTACATCAACTTCGTGGGGTCGTAACTTTTGCATACGATCTCCGTTTTAGGCGTGTGATAGCTCGTTGGAAAGGTATAGTTGAGGATATTAATTTTGGGGTCTCAATAATGCCTTAGGATATCATTGAGAACCTCCATATTTAAAATCCTTCATTTAGGCCCTCAAAATGGCCCCAGAAGTTAAAACCTGCTAAAAATAGTAAATTGCCATAAAGTTGTTTTGAGCTAGTTGGAAAAGGTGGGTGTCCACCAATATCCACCTGGATCAAGTATAATTATTATTTATGTTGTTTTTATTATTATTACTTTTATTTTTTATTTTTTTTAAATGGATAGATAAAATTTTACCACTAGCATAATTTTAGACTTAGACCTTAAATTTTCATGTTGGGCGACATTTTATTAGGGAATTTGTTTTTAAAAATTATTAACATGTTATTCGTCTTAAGTTCATCTAAGTTCATTCATTTATCATCAACAACGCGACGTTCCCTTCAGGATGCACTAGGTGCTCCAGGGGTGCCACTCGCCTTAATTTATTTCCCTTGCGCGACATGCCCTTTAGAACGCACTATGTGCTCCAAGGGTGCCACTTGCCTCTTTCCATTTTTCTTGTGCGACGTGTCGTTTAGGATGCACCACGTGCTCCAAGGGTACGAATCACCTCTTGAATGACTTGGTAGACATCAAAAACCCCTGGAGTCAATACTCTGCCACGTGAACTTGTGGGAGACTAAGGGCCTATAAGGAATAAGGCCCCCGCCTTATTGAGTGCCCCTTAGAATCATCATGAGTGACTATCGTAGTCTACCCTCACGGCATCGTGGGTCCTATCGAACTAGGTAAACGTTAACATACAGTTCGGGCCACAACGAGAGTGCTAGTAGGCTGTGGTAGGGTTGTTGTCCACACCTCTCCCCCAACATCTTTGGTAGTTGTGTGCGACCCCTTTACTCCACATGTGAGTCTGGTCGGCAAGCTATCGTCAGCCTGCATCATCAACGAATCATATCAGAATATATCCATATCATATCATCTAATCATATGCACTAATATCACAATAAAAAAATCAAACCCCAATGCTACAGTCCCTGACTCGATCCAGAGTCCAAGGGGTTACATCGATGCCTCTGCATCCTCGAGGTCCAAAATATTGCACACTCAGTAAAAGCGAGTCAATAGCACTTGTCTATGTCAATGCAGTAAAACAACATGACATCAACCCATAACGCCTCATAATCAAAATCAAATGTTTTAATAGCATAATAATCTGAATCACTCGCGAGCAAGTGTCCTTAAAGAATAAATTTTCTCAGTGCACCAGAGTGGGATGTTACACCCACCCACCCCATTTTCGTTCCCTCGTCCTCATGGCCCATACCCGTAGCCAATATTTGGAAGGTTGCTTCAATACCTTGCAATCTAATCTCACTGAGACCCAACAAGAAGTGAAACAACTCAGTGAAAATGTTTCCACCATCAATACAACCATCGAGGAATTCAAACAAGACCTAACTACCTAACTTGAATATGGTGTCTCGATTCTTTGCACCAAGCTGCATATCTCTACAGATACCCCTTTATCTGACCCTCCTCCACATACTAAAACTAGAAGTTCCTCTCATTCCCATAACTTTTAGCACCATCACTTTCAGTTGACCTATGCCTTCCGTGGGTGGATGTGACCAAATTTGATGGCTCATATACCACTGGTTGGGTAACCTAAATGGAACATTATTTCTCTTTATATGACATTACAAATGACTTGGCCAAACTCCGGTATGGTGTTCTCCATATAGATAAAAAACATTGGCAATGGAGGCAATGGAGAAAAGCTTCTTGTCAAGGGTATATTTCTTGGACACACTATGTGGCCAAGCTTTATGAATGCTTTGACAATGAAACCAACCATTTGGGTCATTTGACAAAGTTGAAACAATCAAGAATAGTGAAAGACTTTATAGCCGCCTTTGAGCGCCTGGCTTTTCGGACAGAGGGAATGTCTTATGCCTTTTTCCGAGAGTGTTTTATCAGTGGCCTCAAGGATGAGATTCGAGCCCATGTACTCATGGCTCGACCTCCAAGTTGGTTGGAGGCTACTAAAAGAGCTAAAGAATCACAACAGGTTGTATCTTCTCAAAATCAGAAAATCCCCTTTATCCCTCGCCCTAAACCAGTAAATCCCACTACTCCCTCCACTCCACTGAATATACAAAAATTGACCAAGGCTGAAATGGCTCACCGCCAACTCAAAGGAATTTGTTATAATTGTGATGACAAATATTTCCCAGGCCACAAGTGTAAGGAACAAAATCTTTTTATGGCCAACTCAGAGGATATTTCAGAAGAGGATGTTGAAACTCTCCTTGTGTCTGAGTCACCTGAAACCACTAACATAACCCCTCCCTCAGACCCTCCCGAAGTAGAATCAATCATTTCCCTCAATGCTCTCACTCGCTTCTCCGCTCCACAAACCATCAAGCTCATCGGTTACATCAAGCATAGGAAGGTCATCATTCTAGTTGATAGTGGAAGCACCCACATTTTTATTCATCATCACATTTCCCAAGAAACTCATTGCTACATCCATGCCATCAATAATTTCCAAACCATGATTGCTAATGGTGGCTTCATGAAATGTGGAGGGTATTGTGAAAATGTCTGTCTCCAAATTGGTTACTACCACCTAAAATCCCATATGTTTGCTATCGACATGGGAAATTGTGACATTGTGTTGGGTGAAAACTAGCTAAGGACTTTGAGTACCATTCTCGTGGATTTTAAGGAATTAACCATGCAATATGACCAGGAGGGACACCAATATAAGTTCCAAGGCATCGCCACCGGTTCACCTGAGATCATTACTTCCCATTGCATCGAAAAGATGCTCAAAAAAGGTCATTCTGGTGTTATTGCCCAACTCCATGCCATATAAGAAACAAAGACACCCTCAGTGTTGCAAGACCTCCAATCCATCCTTTCTAAACATCAAGTGGTCTTTTCCACTCCTTAGAGACTCCCTTCTTCCCATGGTGTTCATGATCATTCCATTCCCATTATACCAAAAATCCTTCCTCCCAATATTCGTCCATATTGTCACCCCTTTTCCCAAAAAAATGAAATTGAGAAAATGGTCTAGGAACTCCTTAATGCAGGCGTTATCCGCCCTAGTACAAGCCCCTACTCTTCCCCTATGGTCATGGTATTGAAGAAAGAAGGTTCTTGGTGAATGTTTCCAGACTTCCATTACCTCAACAAACTTACCATTAAAGACAAATTTCCCATTCCTATCATTGATGACCTCTTGGATGAATTGAGTGGTGCCCAGTTCTTTACTAAACTGGATCTTCGTTCTAGCTACCACCAAATACATATGAAAGAGGCACACATTCCTAAGACTAACCTTAGAACTCATGAGGGCCACTATGAGTTTTTGGTCATGCCCTTTGTCTTGTGTAATTCCCCCTCCACCTTCCAAAGCCTCATGAATCATGTATTTCATCCTTTTCTCCATCATTTTGTCTTAGTTTTTTTTATGATATCCTCATCTATAGAAAAACCTGGACATACCATCTGGCTCATGTGGATTGAGTTCTCCATCTACTCTCTCAGAACCAAATTTTCCTGAAACTATCTAAATGTGCTTTTGGTGCCTCAGAAGTCGAGTACTTGGTTCATTTGGTTGGCAAGGACGGCGTCAGGGTGGACCCTAAAAATATTGAACTTATGCAAGACTGGCTTCAGCCAAAGACTCTCAAAATATTGCAACACCTCCTAGCCATTCTTGATTTCACAAAGACCTTTGTCTTGGAATCTGATGCTTCAGGGAAACACATTGGTGTTTTTCTTATGCAAGAGAGTCGGCCCTTGGCGTTCACCATCAAGAAACTATCTGAAAGAAATCCGGGCAAATCAATCTATGAAGAAGAAATTTTGGCTATTCTGCATGCAGTTGATTTGTGGCGCCCTTATCTATTGGGGCAACTCTTCCAGATTAAAGCCTCAAGTATTTTCTGGAACAATGCATTTTCTCCCCAGAGCAACAAAAATGGGTGACTAAGCTCTTTGGATATGATTATGAGATCATTTACAAGAAAGGAAAAGACAATGTGGTTGCGGATGCACTTTCCTGAAAATATGAAGATGAAGGATCCCTTTTTTCTCTTTCCTTTATTGTACCAGACTCACTCCAAACCGCTTGCCAGGAATGACTACAAGATCCCAAAAGTTCGCATCTGATCCAACAATTGTAGTCCAATGCTCCAGATTACCCAAGGTACTCTTGGTTCCATGATGAGCTTCGATATAAAGGACGTTTGTATTTAAGTAAACAATCATAACATAAATCCACCATACTTTCTGAGATTCATGCTACACCCATAGCTAGGCACTCCGGGTTCACCAAAACCTGAGACAGGGTCAAACGTTCTTATTTTTGGGATGGTATGAAACAAGACATTCACAATTTTGTCGTTGAATGTGATGTGTGTCAACTCAACAAGGGAGAAACAATCAAATCTCTGGGTACACTCCAACTGTTTCTGATTCCACTTGCTATTTGGAGGGATATTTCTATGGATTTTATTATAGGCTTACCGAAATTGGGAAATAAATCAGTCATCATGGTGGTTGTTGATCACCTTTCCAAGTATGCTCATTTATGCACTCTTCAACACCCATTTATAGAATCCATAGTGGCTCAAATTTTCATGGATCAGGTCTTCAAGCTTCATGGCATGTCGCATTCTATTGTTTCTGATCGCGACCCAAATTTCACCAACAATTTTTGCCAAGAGTTGTTCAAGCTACAAGGCACCCAACTGCATCTTAGCACAACTTATCATCCCAAGATTGATGGTCAAACAGAAGTTGTCAACAAGTGTTTGGAAACATATTCGAGGTGTTTTGCCTCGAAAAATCAAAATCAGTGGGCTCAATGGTTACCCCTGGTTGAATGGTGGTACGAAACTTCATACCATACGGCTACACGCATGACTCCTTTTGAAGCAGTATATGGAAAAAATCCACCTTCAGTTCTCTCATACTCACCTGGTTTCTCGAAGGTCCAGGTGATTGACAAAACACTTACAGTCCAAGAGGCTATTCTTTGTACCCTCAAAGAGAATTTTTTCATGGCACATAATCACATGAAGAAACAAGTAGATCAAGGTTGCTCTGAACGTCACTTTGAAGAAGCGGATTAGGTGTTTCTTGACTGCAACATTACAAGCAAAATTCCCTCAAGTTAGAGCATTTTCAGAAGCTAGCGCCCAAATTTTATGGTCCTTATACGGTTCTCAAGTGGGTGGGACAGGTGGCCTATTAGTTATATTTTCCCAGTCATTCAAAGCTACATCCTATTTTTCATGTTTCAAGCTTAAAGAAGGTGATTGGAACTAAGTGCAAAATTCAAACCAACCTTCCCGAGTTAGCCGAATAAGGATCTGTTTGGCTACATCCATAAGCAATTTTGGACCAGCGTGAGCATCGCCTACATCAGAGAACCATCATGGATGTTTTACTCTAGTGGAAAGATACAACTCCAGCAGATGCCACTTGGGAACCAGCTACCATTTTGCAGCAATTTCCACATCTCAAGCCTTGAGGACAAGGTTGTTTTTAAGGGAGCAGACATGTTAGGGTCCTAACCCACACATGGGTATAACAATATATGTGGATTTAATAAAGGTCAATATTAATAAGGCCTTGCAATAAAATAGAATAAGTCAAATGTAAGAAGACCTAATAGAATCTTTCGCTTCTAGAAGGATCTTCCTCTATATGCTTCTTTTGATAGACATATTTAGCATAAATAGGAGTCGAGGGTATGAGAACCCTATCTTGGATATTATTGTAATATATCTCTACTCGACTATAGGTTTCCCCCTCGAAGAGACCTGTGAACATTGCTCTCGGAATCAAAGTGTTATTTCTGTTGTTATGCTTATATCATTTTTGTGTTATTGTGGTGATTATTCTGATTATATTGTTGTTATTCTGCCATTTCTACCATTTTATTTATGTTCTGCATAATTTTCATATCTGGTATATTACAACAATGCATTCTCTTCATTGGCACAAACAATAGATGTCTCCTTGATACCTTGCTTGCGTTTTCCCCTATGTGTTTTCGTCTCTACAAGCAGATTACCATGAGTCTGTGGCATGGAACATGTTCCAAGAAAAATCGAGTCCTTGAAACAACTGAAACTCATAGAAACAATAGATATAAATTTATCGACATTAGGTATGATCCAGGTGGATATCGGTGGCCACCCACCTTTTCCAACTAGCTCAAAACAATTTTCTGGGAATTTTGGCCATTTACTATTTTTAGAAATTTTTAACTTCCGGGGCCATTTTGAGGGCCTAAATGAAGGGTTTTGGGGACAAATATTATCAATGATAACCAAAGGCTCTCATTGAGCCCCGTAAACTAATATGTTCGATGATACCTTTCCAACGAGATATTGTGACTAATGGTAATATGCTTGCAAAGACGACCACACAAAGGGTAAAATGAAAGCGAGGTATCAAAGAGACATCTATTGTTTGCGCAAATGAAGAGAATGCATCGGCAAATGGTGATGTCAGGGAATGGTTAAGGAAGGATTTGATGACATATGATTCCTTGAGGCACAATCTAATGTATGAAGATGAATTATGAAATGAAGCATGTGGAGGAACAAAGCGTACTTACTTAACGACAAGGACCATAATGAATAATAAAAGGAAATGGATAAACCAAGGTAGAATATTTATAGTTTGAGTCCCAGGTGCATATCGGTGGCCACCCACCTTTTCCAACTGGCTCAAAACTATTTTCTGGCAATTTTGGTCATTTACTATTTTTAGCAATTTTTAACTTCTGAGGCCATTTTGAGGGCCTAAATGAATGGTTTTTGGGATCAAGATTCTCAATGATAACCAAAATGGGGTTCACAAAACTATTGGATTTTCATCTTCCGGGGTTAGGGTTTGGGATTTTATTTTTGATAAAAAGGCCTTTAGAGCCTCATTGTAAAATCATCTTCTTGGGAATGTGAGTGGTCGCACATCTCTTCTCAGAGATAAGCTTCCACCATTCTAGCAAGTCTTTCACTCTATATTTTTACAGTCTTTGTACATTTTCGCTCATTAATAGAAAATTGTGTATTATTGTATCCAGGTATTTATGGTTGCATCTCTGATACATTTATATTGTATTATTGGATATCTAAGATATATCTATACATTTATTTATTATATCTCCACTCTCATTTCATGAAAAAAATAATCTAGATCAAGGTACTTGAGTATTGATACTACAAATGTTTTCTCTAGGTACAATCCCCCTCTGTGTTTCGACAGACTTTTGAATATATGGGAATAGTAGAGGCTTTTGTTGATCTTTTCCTCTCATAATAACAACTAGCTCAAGATTTTCAGACTCCAACACTTTTGTTGCATTACTTTTCCCTACTATGACCCCTACTACAATTTGACTTCTAGTTAGTGTGGAATGAGTCTGTGGCATGGCACCTGTTCCAAGCACATTCTGGTCCTTGAAATGACTAAAACTCATAGAAAAAACATATCTCAATTGATCGACATTAGGTACTTGAGTATTGATACTACAAATATTCTATCCAGGTACAATACCCCTCTACGTTTCAACAAACCTTCGAATATGTGGGAATAGTAGAGGTTTTTGTTGATCTTGTCCTCTCAGACCAACAACCATCTCAATCTTTTCATACTCCAACACTTTTGCTGCGTTACTTTTCCCCGTTGTGACCCCTGCAACAATTTCACTACTATTTAGTGTGGAATGAGTTTGTGTCATGGCACGTGTTCCAAGCACAATCAAGTCCTTGAAACGACTGAAACTCATAACAACAACATATCTCAATTGATCGACATTAAGTACTTCAGTATTGATACTACAAATCTTATATCGAGGTACAATTCCCCTCTACATTTTGATGGGCCTTCAAATATCTGGGAATAGTAGAGGTTTTTGTTGATCTTGTCGTCTCATACCAATAGCCAACTTAATATTTTCAAAATCCAACACTTTTGTTCCATTACTTTTCCCTATTATGACCCTTGCAGCAATTTCACTGCTATTTAGTGTGGAATGAGTTTGTGGCATGGCACATGTTCCAAGCATGGTCAGGTCCTTGAAACGACTGAAATTCACAGCAAGAGAAGATCTTGATTGATCGACATTAGGTACTTGAGAATTGATACTACAAATATTATGTCCAGATAGAATCCCCCTCTGTGTTTCAACAAAGCTTCGAATTTCTGGGCATAGTACATGTTTTTTCTTATCTTGTCCTCTCAGAGCAACAACTAGCTCAAGATTTAAAGATTAACTCTTTTTGAGTTCAAGTACATATCTTACATTTGTTAAACTTCTTACTATTCCATCAAAAATATTAATCATAATACTCTCAAACCCACAGTCTTATAGGAAACATTTTTTCCCATAAGAACACTACCACCATAAATAGCTTGGTATGTAGAAAACTTATATTGATGTGGACACAAATGGTGTGAAGCACCATAATCTAATAACCACTCTTCATAAGATTATGAGACATTACAAATTTTAAATACTTCATCAATCATATATGGACATGATTCGAATGGATTTGCTTCATTTTTGGAGTCTTCATTGGATTCCTACAACTTCCAATGATCCTTTTTGAGATTCCCTAATTGGTAACAATAACAACCTATTCCCTTTCCCTTTCTACTGGTTGACTTATCCATGGATGTTCTACTCAAATCCTCTCCCCTTTCTGTGGATTGATCACTAGACACCAATGTTTCTGGTGTGGAGGTTTCAATACTCCATTTTCTCTACACCTCCTCAGACAACAAATCTCCATAAACAATATCAAATTCAAGATTCTTAGTTGTACCAAAGATAATGAAAGTGACTAGATGGTTTGAATATTTAGGGAATGAACATAGCAATGTAACTTCCTTATATTTGTCATCGGGTTTAACATCCATATTATTCAACTAACATATAAAAGTATTAAACATATTCAAATGATCAATAAATTCCATACCTTCTTTCATTTTTAAATTGTATTTCTCCCTCTTCATGTACATATGATTCATCAAGGATATTGTCCTGTAAAGGCTCTCCATCCTTTTCAATAATCCAGTTGTTGTTTATTCTGCAATAATATTAAACAATACATCATTTACAAGACATAACAGAATTGTGTTTAGGGCTATAGCATCCAGGTCTTCCCACTCTCCATCGGTCATAGTTGAACGTTCCTTGTTATTTCCATCTAATGCTTTATGCAACCCTTGTTACACTAGAGAATCTCGCATTTTAATTTTCCACAATTTGGAGTTATTTTTACCATTAAATTTTTTAACCTCGAGTTGAGAATTCACCATCTTTGTTATTAATTCTCTACACAAAGGCTCCCTCTCTAAATGTCAACTTGATTTTTTTTTTACTTTAAAAAATTAATTTGATTTTTGAAAAATATATATATTTCTGCTTCAAACTTCATAAATATTCAAACTTCTATAAAAAAAATTAAAAACTCCAGCCACTTAAATAAGTTTCTTAAAAAACAAAATATATATTCCTTTTTTTTTAAAGAAAAATATATTTCTCCACAAAATAAGAGGGGATTGTTTCTCTACAAATGAATATTTCAAAAAATAAAACTATGATTTTCTACTTTTATGAATCCAAAAACCACTTCAAATACGAATACAAAAAACTTCAACATCAACCTTTTTTTTGTCAAATATAATCAAGCCACGGAAGCTATTATCATTATAATACAAAGGGTATATATGTCCTCCTTGGAAGCTCTGTTGCAGTATCCTTTCAATCTTCCTTCCAAATAGACGAAACCCACCTTGGCTCCTCTTTCCTTGAGAGCAACAACTCTACTGCAGTATCCATTCAACCTCTTTGAAAAAATACAAAACCATTCTCGTATCCTCTTTCCTTTCATACTAGGCTCAAAAAAACCCTTCTAAACTACTCTTGCACGTGATGGATTAACTCAACTTCTCGTGCACATGAACTTAGAAAAACCTCGGTTCTCTACAAGTGGGAAAAATCTATATCGACTCAACCATTTTCTCCCTCTACGCTCTGTGACTCAGCCTCTCCCTCTCCTAAGGATCCTTCAAAATAAAATGGTGGCTAGGGTTTTACTCTATTTCTCCCCCTCTCCTCGACCTTCGCTACTCTGTGACTCATTCCTTCCTCCACTTTCTAAATTTTTTTCACCTTCGCTTTTACTCCACTTGTTGGTATTTAAGATATTGAACATAACAATAAATGCAATAAATATGACAATAAATACAAATAAATAACTCCGATAACACACAATATTTATGTGGTAAAACCCTGACTATGTGTCAAGGAAACATCCACGTAGCTGTATCTTTATTATTCAAGATAGGCTTGCAATCAGGCTTACAACTTGATACATGTCTGACAATTCATAGATATACATCTATATTGAACACTTACATAGTTACAAGAACTACCGACCATTACAAAAACTTCCTTAGTTTCTTAAACTAAGATCACCAATTATTTACATAAGTAATTTTTAGTTTTTACATTTTATTTTGATCAATTGTTGTCACATTTTAAAAACGTGTTTCTCCTCAAATACAATAGCGTTATCTTCTTACTCATACCATTGTTAGTTATAACCTCAACAATGTATGATTGTACATTGCCAAGTGATCTGGACAGATGTACTAGTCATTAGGATTTTCTTCTGACTTCTTGATCTTCTTGTTTTGTTTTCCCTTTATAGATTTAGACTATCAACTAATACAATTGTGCTCTGCGTTTTTCTATTTTAGATCTGTCTATTATGTCTTGTTTGTTTCGTTTATAGTTTTTTCATGGTATTAGAGCATGGGAGGTAAGACTCTTCACAGAACCTGGAGAGTACTCCGCTAAAGGAGCGTTGGAGACATCAATATGCTAAACAAGAGCACTAGGTATATTTGTAGAAGAAGATTCAAGATAAAGAGCTTTAAGAATTCATGGATTCCTTTCTTCAGGAGGAATATGTAGAAGTAGCAGAGGATAGTCTACAACAGTCGTTAAATCATCCATGGGAATAGTTTTGGGTCCTCTGATTAAGCCCAAATAGGATGAGGAGCGCGCAAAGGAACTAAACATATATCAATCACTAGATATGGGTATGAGCAACAATAGTCATCAGATCATTTAAACATTAATTCAAGACCATCAGATCTCATTGAAGATAGATCGACGATGAAAGAGAAATTGCGGAAATGGCAAGGGAATTAAAGAGTGCAAGTTAAAACTCAGCAATCCCTTAGGATCATTGACCTTTCTAGATCGATATATCAATGGTGGACATCAACCCCACTACGGACGAGCATGTAAGAACCAAAAATTAACAAAGCCTAATAAAATTCATACAATTAAACATAAAATTTCTTTCAATGCATAAGTAATTCATTAATCATCATATAAGCATATAATATTCAGCAGAAATTAAATTTATCCACAGCATGAAAATAAATTACATAATCATCACATAACCCAGCAAATTAAGAAATAAAAATACCTTTGCCTGATGCTAAATTCCCGCTTATCTGGTTGTCCTCCCTATTTCTCTATCCAATCTCTGCTTGATGCTCTGGCCAAACCCTGCCCAAAATCGACTAACCACCTAGCCAGCTAGGAGAAGCCTATCCGAATCCCTAGCTCCAGGATTCCGTGAGGATTCCTGGCCCCCAAGTCCAAAAATTCCAGCAACCTGGTGCCCCCTACAACCGTACAACCAACCTCGAAAACCAAACCCCAAAACCAGAAAAATATCCCACAGAATAATTACAGTCCTCTCCTCCCAATTTTTCATAATCCCCCCTTCCGAAGGCCTCTGCCCAGTCATATCTCCCCCCATTCACCGAATCCTACCCTCCTTTAATGCCACCCACCTTATCCCTCCATTTATTACCTTATCCTTCCATTTATCATCTTATCCCTCCACTCAATGCTTCACCCCCCCCTTGCATACGTAAAGTCTTATAATAATAAATTAAAGTTATTAAGCCCTTTAATTTATTACCCAAACCTTTAAATGTGTTAAGTAATCAATTAATTAATTAATAGACATTTATTAAACAATAAATAAATAATATTATTAATAGTTAATCATTACTTAACTAATACACATTAAGACAGTTAATTATTTAATTAACTATACTTTAATAAACCCTATGCAACTATTTAACTAGGGTTGTTACATACACCCACCCTTCAGGAAACTTCATCCCGAAGTTAAGGTATTTTATGATACAAGGGAAAAGACACATGGTTCACACATTCATAACCATTAACCAACATTATTAGTAAGTAAGCCAAGAAAACTCATACATACTAGTGTACAGGTACAAGAAATGCATGTGTAGCTAGTACATACAAGTCTCGTTAATGTACTAATAATCAATAACTATCACCCTTATAGTAATTTAGGTATGCATCCAATCCAATCAACAAGACTATTCTTTTATAAAAGACAATAAACCAATCAAATGTTTGTGAAATCCTTTAATTACAATTACCTAGTTCAACAATTTTATTTAGACAACTATGGTTTAGTTACGTAATTATGAATATTCATATATACGGATTTTCTTTTTAGAAGGGAAAACCATTAAATTCCACCTTCAGACAAATCTCCATACATTCTCAACTATTTCCACTCATCCTTCCTCCCTAACTTACTTCCATCTTCATTCCTATCCTTCCTTTGCTGGACTATCTTGGAGCGTCAACTATATTGACCTAACTCCAAATAGAACCCGTAAGCGGAAGTGTCACTATCTTGACCAAGCTTCCCCAATAGGCAACTGACAGTCATCATCACACGTCTAGGGGAGCATGGGCTAATATCGTCTTCCCATGAGTTCAGGTTTCGGAGGATACACGGTGGGAAATGCCTCCACCCCTCCTAATCATAACTAGGGATAACACCCTACAATGGAATATACAGTGGCACCGTGTTGCTGGGAGTTTTGTTATCATTTATTTGGTTTTGGGCAGTCTCATCACCTGAAATCCTGCACTAGTCCATATATCATAGTAATGTATCCAAACCAATATAATTTCACATACAAGGATTCATACCATATTGTTTCTCGGCCAGTGGTCATGTCATTCACTTTCATCATTATTATCCCTTGGCTATTTCATAGCCCATAACCTACAGATTAGTCTATAACACAAACTCATACATTTCTATGCATTATCATCATGTAATTGCATACAACCATTATTTCAATTTGGTATCCGTGTACCAACAACTTAACATCAAAGTTTTCAAGTTAGAAATAGATCTCTTAATATCCCATACTTCAATTAATGACACCTATTCACAAAATTATCATTTACAAAATAGATTGCATCATATCCAACATCATTATAATAGCATTTAAACCTTCACACAATTCTCATTCACACAATATATCACATCATATCCATCATTATCAATAGCATTTAAACATTCATAAAATTTACGTTCACATAGTAGATCACATTATATCCATCATCATCAATAATATTTAAATATTCATAAAATTTACATTCTCGCAATATATCGCATCATATCCATCATTATCCAAATATATTTACATTCATAAAGGTTCATACGTCTTAAAAGTTTAAGTGTATCATTTAATAGTTTCACTGTGAATAGAAAATAAAAGTGTAGGCCTCAGGTAATCCTAGCTATCTAAGTCAAAAGGTGGTGTTACATACACCCAACCTTCAAGAAACATATTCTCGAGGTGGTCAAAAAAAGTGAGGGATAGTCTCGTCATAATGTCTCAGCGTCTTCCCAAGTAGCATATCCTGGACTATACTTGTCCCATTAGACCTTAACTTGGTCTACCATACGGTTCCTGAGCTGTCAAACTCTACAATCCAATATGTGTAATGGTTCTACCATGAGAGTTCCCACGTCTGATACCTATAATTCCTTCCAATTTAGCTTATGTGATTCATCAGCAACATAATGACGTAAAATAGATACAAGAAAAACATTATGAGTTTTATGCAAGTGGGGTGGTAGTACAAGGCGATAGGAAACGAGTCCAATTCTTGGATTCTAAACAGTCCTATAAATCGAGTTGACAACTTTTCCCCCTTCCCGAACTGTATGGTACTCTTATTATGCCTGATACAAATGAAAACCTAATCTCCCACTTCATAACTTCGGTTGGTCCTGTGTGCATTCGCATAACTTTTCTGCCTATCCTGTGCTTCCTTTAGTCTCTGCCCAATTTGAATCACCTGTTTCTCCATCTCTTGAATCAATTCTAGCCCAATTGTTACTCAGTCTTGTAATCTATCCCAACTTAACAGTGTTCTGCATGGTCTTCCATATAGAGCTTCATAGGGTGGCATTCCGATGGAGCTATGAAAACTGTTATTGTAGGCAAACTCTACCAAAGGTAGGTACTTCTCCCACTGGGTTTGATTATCCATGGCATACATCCTAAGCATGTCTTCCATGACTTGATTTACCCTCTTGGTTTTCCCATCTTTTTTAGGATGATAAGTTGTTCTTAAGTTCAACTGAGTCCCCAACGCTGACTGTGAACTTGTCCAAAACCTAGAAGTGAATCTGGAATCCCTCTCTGAAATGATCTTCTTAGGTATCCCATGAAAATGGATAACCTCACTTACAAACACACGTGCCACATCAGTGACATTGTAAGTGTCTCTAACTGGAATAAAATGATCACTCTTGGTTAACTTATCCACTATCAAAAGAATGGCATTGTGTCTATGAGATGTGAGCGGCAACCCCACAACAAAATCCATAGAGATGACTTCCCACTTGGACATAGGAACATCATGTGGTTGTAGGAGGCCTTCCAGGTGATGGTGGTCAGCTTTCACTTGTTGAAACTCTAGGCATTTGGCGATGAAATGGACTACATCGCGCTTCATGCCTACCTAGAAGAAAAGCTTCCTCATGTCTGTGTACATCTTCTTCACACCCGAATGCGCAAAATAAAGTGCTCTATGGGCTTCCTTCAGTATGATGCTTCAAATATCCCCATTTTCAGGGATGTACATCCTTCCCCAACATCTCAATAGTCCGTCTACTTCTAGACTATATCCTTCATACTTTGGATCTAATTTCCTCCCACTCTGGAGGATTGAAGTAACCTCTAAATACCAACTGTCTCCTTGGAGTTGTGTCAACACATGTTCTCTTAGATTGACCTTTAAGGGTACCAAGGACAAGACACGTGGTCTCCTACTCAAGGCATCTGCGACCACATTTTCCTTTCCCTTGATGTATGAAATACCAAAATCGTACTCACTCATAAACTCATTCCATCACCTTTTCCTGGCATTCAGATCCCTTTGAGTGAAGAGATGTTTTAAACTTTGATGGTTTGTTTTGAGCTCAAAGTTTCGCCCCACAAGATAGTGCCTCCAAAGTTTCAGAGCTAGCATTACAGCTGCCAAATCTAAATCATGAGTCACGTATAGCTCTTTGTGTTTCTTCAACTTCCTTGACGCATGAGCTATCACTCCTCCATCTTGCATTAGCATGGCCCCCAACCCTTGATTTGAGGCATCCGTGCAGACTGTGAAGTCCTTTTCCATATCCGACACTCATAGAATTGGTGCACCAGTTAGTAACCTCTTAAGCTCAATGAATGCATGATCACATTCTTCTGTCCATTCATACCTGACCCCCTTGCATTGAAAAGTGGTGATGGGTTTCGCTATTTTATAGAATCCTTCCACAAATCTCTGATAATAACCTACTATCCCCATGAAGCTTCTCACCTCATGGGCATTTTTTGGCACTGGCCACTCCATAATGGCCTTTACCTTTTCTGGGTCCACAAAGATTCCTTCATCGGAAATGATATGACCTAAATAGTGGATCTCTTTCTGAAAGAAGGAACGCTTTGACAACTTACCATACAATTTGTTCTCTCTAAGGAAGGACAACACCACTTGTATGTGTTCCTCATGTTCTCTTTCGTTTTTGGAATAAATGAGGATGTCATCTAGAAAGACTTGTACAAAATGGTCTAAGTACTTCCAGAATACATCGTTCATGAGGCTCATGAATACTACTGCCGCATTGGTCAATCTAAAAGGTACTATGACAAACTTGTAATTCCCAAACCGAGTTCAAAAGGCAGTTTTTGGGATATCACCTTACTTAATCCTTAACTGATGATACCCTAATCGCAAATCGATCTTTGAGAATACCATTGTTCCTTTCATCTGATTGAAGAGGTCATCTATTCGCGGCATCGGGTACCTATTTTTCACTATAGCATGGTTCAAGTCCCTGTAATCTAAACACAGTCGTAAGGATCCATCCTTCTTCTTTACAAAAATTACTGGTGCACCCCAAGGTGAAACACTGAGCCTTATTAGCCCCAAGTCCAGTAACTCTTTCAACTGCATTTGCAACTCATAAAGTTCTAGCCTTGTCATCTGATACGGAGTCCTGGAAATTGGTTCTACACGAGGTCTTATCTCAATAGTAAAATCAATCTCCCTCTCAGGAGGTAACCCTGGTAACTCGTTTGGAAAAAAATCCTTAAATTCTAACAATACCGGGTACTGATCTAATGAGGGTCCCTTCCTTTCATTCATTGTTTCCACTACATATAGTTGACACCCTTGCCTCAAGCATCGCTTAACCTTCATTGTTGAGATAAGGTGTAACAACACCCTTCTCCGCACACCCTGGATCTCTACTGGACTTCCTTCGTCGTCAACACAGAGCACCCTTTTTGCGAAACAATCCACCAAATCTCGATGAGATTTTAACCAATCCATTCCAATTATTAGGTCATATTCCCTGAGAGAAGTGACGTATACCTTCAGCCTGGTAGTATACACTTCCAGGTCTACTATACAATTATCAACACTAGGTCCTACCGCTTGTTTTTCCCCCAAAGCCATCTCGACTTGTTTAAATTCATTGTGCTCATAGGTTGCCAACCCACTCTTTTCTAATGCAGATGGTGAATTGAAATGATCTGTAGCACCATAATCAAATAAAATATTAACGTTGATATGATTTAGCATACCTGATGATTCCACCACCGTGGATTGATGTTCGGCCTGGCGATTATTAACTGCTGCATAAATCTAGTGGCTGCTACTTGCTCTTACCATCGGGGCTTTTCCTTCTCTATGCACAAATCCTGATTTTAACTCTAGGCAGACACGCTGGTAATGGGGTCCTCCACATCCCCAACAGGTAACACAAGATTGATCCTGCGCACTATTTTGTGACTGTCTCTGAAATGAGTTCCTTCCCTTGGAACCCCTGCCCCTACTAGTTGTTCCCTGAGATGGTCGTGGACCTGTCTGCATTGTTGGTGATGAACGAGATGCTGCACTCACTGCCATTGAAATCCCAGTGGCTACTGTCCTTGGTGCGACTCTGTTACCATATGGAGGTGGCCTTGAGACCCCTCCCCTAGGAAATGTCCTAGGGGCCTTCCCTACAAATCTAGGACGATGCGGGAAGGTCGGTCTCGTACCTCCAGTTAAGTTCATGTGTTCCTCCGTATAACGTGCATTTTCCACATCTTCCGCTACTGAAGACAATTTCCACATCCGTACCATAGCCCTTATCTTAGGGTTCAACCCATAGACAAAGAATTCTACCTGTCATTGGTCATTATCCATATATGAAACATACTTGACCAATTCCATAAATCTAATCTCATATTCCTCTATGGTTTTGTTTCCCTGTACTAAGGCATGAAACGCTCCTACCTGTTGTTCCTCATAGTAAGCTGGTAGATATTTCCTTTAGAACCTCTCCTCGAAAAGTTCCCAAGATATGGTGTCTGAGGTAAGATGAAGTTATCTTTCCAGGTTGCCCCACCAGTTCAAGGCACTGTCTCTCAACTGAAAAATCGCTATCTTCACCTTTGAGGTGGACGCATAGTCCCTTAAGGCAAAACACCTTATCATGCCTTCCAACCATGCTTCCGCACGTTCACTGGCACGACCCCTGGCAAACTCTGGAATTTTGATCTTTTGCAATTCTCTAGTGATGTCTTCGGGTGGAGATCCTCCCCCTGAATCCCTTGATGCTTCTAGATTACCCATTCCAGATGGTGGGGGTTCCACTTTGATCCCTGCTGGTTGTTTCCCCTTTAAAGTCTCATTTATGGCCTCCAAAGAGCGCAGTATGAGAGCTAGTTCTACTGATGGTGTTGGTGGCGCTAGCGGTGTTGGCGATGCCTGCGACGATGCTCCTCTACCTCGATTCCATTGATTCCTAACCATCCTATATGATTTAACCTGCATCAACCAAAGTTGTTAGGGTGAGTTCAAGGACGTTTCAAATTTTCACAACTTAAACTAGAAAACAGGGTTAGGCATAAGTTTTTCTTTACTTGTCTATAAATAGACGTTGCTCTCTCTAGGGGAGTGGCTAGGTTAGGGTTAAGCGTCTAAGCTTGGTGTCACTACCTAAGAAAACTATTGACCCTCTTGCCTCGTAGTTATGCTAGCTTTGCGCTATACTCGCCAATTTCTCTATCTTACATTCTTAGCACGCAAGAAGCCCCTTCCCGTGTCATGGTTTAAGTCTTCAAACTTTTAGTTTAACTAATTAGTGTGATTTTTTTAACATAATTTAACATTAACATTAATTACTCATTTAATTAATTAATCATTCTAACTCCAATGATTAATTACTTTTAATTAATCACATTACTTAGTTTTAATTTGAAACATATAAATATATATATATATATATATATATATATATATATATATATATATATATATATTATAAATAGTTAATCAATACGAGATCTTTTTTAAAATTAACAATATAACAAATTAAAATAAATATATTTATATAAAAAAATATATATATATTAAATATATAAACAAATAGATAATATCTATATAATATATATATTTTTTAAATAAAAAAAAAAAAAAAAAAAAAAATATATATATATATATATATATATATATATATATATATATATATATATATATATATATATATAATCAAAATACAATTAAATAAATAAAATAAACAAAAATTTAATAATAATAAAAAAAATTAAAAAAAATCAAATCGGGCACGCATGAAGCCCACGTGCCCCTCCCCTGGGCTCTCATCCCTAAAACCCTACACGTACTCTCTAACAAACCCTAAACTATCCTCAACCCTAACGCTCCCTCACTGTCGCCTCTCCACTATGCTCTCTCCCTCTCGGGAGGCTCGATGCTCGGCTTTGAGCGCTGGTGCTTGGGTTCTGGATTGTTTGTTGTTGCAGGTGCATTGTCGATTAGTATACTTTTGCAGATAGATGATGAGTTGTGTGCAAAGTAAGGTCTTTTGCACTTGACGCTGAGCTTTGTGTGTTGTTTTTGTTTGATCTTGTGTTACTTTTGCAGGTGCCATGGATCTGGAGAAGGAGCTAAGCCTCCGCGCAACCCGCCACACAATACAAAAGTCATGTAACAAGGTGGGTGACAGTTGAGAGTAGGAATAGATGTTGGATTTCGTCTCAGATTCGATGGAGGGCATAAATATTTGGGGCTTTCCAGATAGCATAGGGCCTTTCCCTTCTCATGCCACGTCTCTGGTTCAGGTTATCATTGAGCTTGGGTCGACAGCAGCGACTGTCTCCTCTCCTGTTTTGGTGTGAATCTGGTTGAAAATACTGGTGGCTCAGCCTCGACAGAGGTTTCGCTGCATTCCTACCCTCTTTCTTCGTGGGAGGACTCACCACAAGATAAAGTTCTCTTGGAGATGGGGTCTCTCTACAACGGTGAGCTTGGGTTTTCTAGCCATGGAAATATCAGTTTTTTTTTATTGGTAATAATAATAAAAAAATTGTGTGTGCAGGGTGCAGCTCCTCTGTCGTGGTTGGGCGTTTATGAGATGTTTGTAGTGGTATCGTGGGCTTGGTGCTTGGCACTTGCCGATGGTCTTTGTGTATGGCAGTGGCACTTGGGTGTTTGGCCAAGGATACCCACTTGTGTATGGCGGTGGCGCTTGGGCGTTTGGCTTGTATGTTGTTGCTTAACCTGTGGTTGTATGGTGTTGCATGCTAATCAAGCTCCGTATGCAATTGAAAGATTCACTAGTTGTTGTTGTGTGCATAAGTTGCTTTTGTGTGTGGACATCTTATCGAGGATGGTGCAGATTAGTAGAATAGGCAAGATTGTTACCACCTGCAAATCACTACATGCTATTAGAATATAGTTATTTTCCTCGAGCATGACTCGGGCTAGTCAACTCATTAGCAAAAAGGAAAACAAATTCTTGCAGATTTGGATTGATCTTTGTATATTGCATTTTTTTTTTTAACCATTGGTATGTGATTTTCACTTGTTTGAGTGGGTGTTGAAATAGTTTTGTTCATATTGTTTTGTACATACTTTCAATGGTCAATTGTTGAGACATACAATGTTTATAGTTAGAGTTCAGCTGCTGACACTAAGAAAAGTGTGTTGCATAAAATTTTGTTGATATTTGGTGCAAGCAAGAAATTGGCTAGACTGACTATCTGACTATGAGGATGTATGCACTCCAAGAATGATATGAGCTGACACTGAATGGATATCTCACCTTTGAAGGGAAGCAGAGAATGTCCTATGTCGGACGAAGGTTTATCCCTAGAATTACAAGTCTCAGATGGGTTGGAGAAGTCTCCAGTTTTAAATGAAGAAAGATCAAGCTCTGCCTCTCGTTCCACCCCTGAGTCACTTCAAGCTTCCAGACATGATCAAGCACCGCTAGGTCAAGAAATGAGAATGGAAAGTCATAAATGTGGTCGGGAAATCCTTGAAAATTAGCCATGTGTTGTGTATGGCATATGGTTAATGTCATATGGCACAGGTATTGGGATTGTATTGATTTACTGACTCACAGTTTGGCATATAAGTTAGTTTTATATGGCTTAGGTTGCTTGTGCGCATACATCACTTTTTTTTTTCTTTATTTATATTTATATGTATATATATTTTTTATATAGTTTAAATAAATATCTTTTATATATATCTATTTATATACAGTCATTTATACATCAGTTTAGAAGTTCAAGGGCAGAGCATAATTATTTGGGGAAGCATTATGTATAAATATATATATATAGATCTACATATATACTAAAAAAACAATTGTGTGCTTGGCTTGCAGGTTAGGTGGAGCTGGAGCTTGGAGCTCAGATTTATACCTAATTAAAGGGTTTTAGGGTTGTTTAAATTTCTGGGTGGGTACAGTTCCATTCCTAAGTTGGGTAGGCAGGTAGGTAGGCCCTTAAGGCTCCGCTGCTTCAAACTGAAGGTCTGATACCATGTGTAAGAACCCAAAATTAACAAAGCCTAATAAAATTCATACAATTAAACATAAAATTTCTTTCAATGCATAAGTAATTCATTAATCATCATATAAGCATATAATATTCAGCAGAAAATAAATTTATACACAGCATGAAAATAAATTACATAATCATCACATAACCCAACAAATTAAGAAATAAAAATACCTCTACCTGATGCTAAATTCCCGCTTATTTGGTTGTCCTCCCTGCTGCTCTATCCAATCTTTGCCTGATGCTTTGACCAAACCCTGCCCAAAACCGACTAACCACCCAGCCAACTAGAAGCAACCTATTTGGCTCCCTAGCTCCAGGATTTTGTGAGGATTCCTTGCCCCCGAGCCCAAAACTCCCAGCAACCTGGTGCCCCATGCAACAATACATCTAACCTCCAAAACCAAACCGCAAAACCAGAAAAATATCCCACAGAAAAATTGCAGTCCTCTCCTCCCAATTTTTCATAATTCCCCCTTCCGAAGGCCTCTGCCCAGTCATATCTCCCCCCATTCACCGAATCATACCCTCCTTTAATGCCACCCACCTTATCCCTCCATTTATTACCTTATCCTTCCATTTATCATCTTATCCCTCCACTCAATGCTTCATCCCCCCCTTGCATATGTAAAGTCTTATAATAATAAATTAAAGTTATTAATCCCTTTAATTCATTACCCAAACCTTTAAATGTGATAAGTAATCAATTAATTAATTAATCGACATTTATTAAACAATAAATAAATAATATTATTAATAGTTAATCATTACTTAACTAATACACATTAAGACAGTTAATTATTTAATTAACTATATTTTAATAAACCCTATGCAACTATTTAACTAGGGTTGTTACATATATTTGCATTGTGTGGATCAGGAAGGAAATTAATGCACTAGCAAGTTAAAGATATGCAATCACTAATGGTCATTGATATTCACAAAACATTTAAACACAATCGTTGATCTTACAAGGTGATTCAAAGTCTCAATGTTTTGAAGTGACTCTGGACCATTGGATATAGTAGAAACGTGTCAGATGATCCCCATATTTGGTGATTTCATACTTCAGAGGAAGTAGGGAACAGGCCCTAAAGCTACCAATCACCCGAAGCTCCAAAGAGTTGGAGTAAATCTAAGTTGTTGATCACATGGAAGTCATTGGACAGTTCGAAGATTTGACACTCTAAGAGAACTATGAAGCAATGCGGAAAGAGACCCGAAGGCCGAAGCACCGAAGTGGATCCTGACCACTCCTTTAGAAAAAACGTGGAACACTGGGATCATTCTTACATCACTTCAGACATTTGACACTTCAGTGAATTTTTTTCATTGAGAAGACAGGGACAAAACTCCCAATGTCCTGAAAAACATCTTGGTCATCAGTTGGTTGAGCGTTGTGGGTCGTTGATCTTGGTTTTCATTTCAGCATTTTGGCATCGGCGGATACGAAGGGTCATGTTGTGTGGAAGACCAAAATAAATCGCCGAATCCCGAAGAGAAGAAATATAAATCATCCATCCATCACAACTTGAGGACCGTCGATTTAATACTTGCCTGTATTCGTCGATTCGGGAGATTTGTAAAAAGGTGTTGTGGAAAAATTGTCGAAGCACGAAGTGTGAAGGAGGCATAGATTCGTTGATCTGGTGGAATAATAGGAGTCGTATGATGTTCCCTTTTCCGGTGATTGGCACTTTGTGAGTGTTTTATGTGTTGGTGTGATCAACAAAAATTGTCGAAGCCCGAAACAGTGAAATTTGAGTTATCGATCTCGGTGCTTGTTGAAGACCGTTGATCTTATTGCCTATTGTTTGACAGTTCGTGAATTGTGTATTCAAACATAAGAAGGGAAGAAAGTCTCGATGTCCCGGAATGCCTAGAGCCCAAATCCCTAGAGCATATAGTTCTCATCCCTTGGTCATATGAAGGTTTAATGTTAAAAAAAAAAATCATTAAAAACAAAAGGAAGCCTAGAGCTCCTAGTTTTCACCATTAAAGGGTTACAGTCAATAAAGAATGCAAATCAAAGCTTTGACTTTTCATGATCTTGTGCTTGGATAATCATATTCAACAAGATCAATACCAGGATACAATAAATTTCCTATAGCTCAAGCTCAAAACTTTGTTGGTGTGTTTTACGTGCAGGACACAGGATGAGGACATGTATGCTTGCATCAAGCGATATTAGAGGTATTTATTTATCCCTAATAAAAAGCATTTTTCTGATGTTTTTTCAAAAATGGCCACCTCTATCCATTTAGGACCAACACAAGGGTCGATTCTTCTTGGGAAGAAATATGAATTTTGGTCTCTCAGAATGAGATCCTTCTTACAAGCACAGGATTGTTGGGATCATGTGGTTCTTGTCTATGTGGAACTAGATCTAACACATCTATCTACTATGAAAAAACAAGAAAGAGTTTCTCAGGAAGAAAAGAGGAAAAGAGAGAATAAATCCTAGTTCTGGATTCAAAACTCAGTAGATGACTCAATTTTCTAAAAAATCACAAGTGTTGTTACCTCAAAACATGCCTAGGACATTCTTAGTACAACCTACCAAGGAAATTAAATGGTCCAAACAGTCAAGCTACAGAACTTGAGGACACATTTTGAGACTTTAAAAGTGATAAAGTCTAAAAATATTGATCAATTTATGACCAAAGTTATGGGAATTGTAAACCAAATCAAGTTGACTAGTGAATCCATCATTGATCAAAGGATTGTTGAGAAAGTCCTCAGAAGTCTTCCAAATAAATTTGAGATGGTTGTTATAGCTATCCTTGAATGCAAGGATCTGACAATTTTTTCAACAAATGAACTCATGGATTCTCTATTGTCACATGAGACCATACTACATATAAAACATGATTCAACAGGCAATGCCTTCAAGGATCAATTCTCTTTCAGTAGAGGGAGAGGAAGAGGTAGAGGTAGAGGTCATAGAGAAAGAGGGAAACGTCCAAGAAACAATCACTCAAGTGAAAGTCACACACATCAAAATCAAAATCAAAATTTCTAGCCTCAAAGAGGCAGAGGGAGGATATCCAATGACAAAGAAAGCATACAATGCTATTACTGCAAAAAGTATGGGCACTTTCTCAATACTTTCTAAGTTAAGCAAGCTAATTAATTGCCTACCTATTTGGGAGAGGAATACCCCAAAAGGTGAGGTTGGGGTTTTAATATGTGGTTGATTATCTAAGTGGTTAATGTTCTAAATATTCTAGATCTAGATATAACACTTAATAATTCTCTAGTTTAAGCCTATTGGGCCTCATAATCAACTTAATTAGATCTCATGCATGCTTAGTTCACTACAAGTGTTTATATTTATGTTCCATGCTTAGATCTACAATCTTTAATGTTTAGATGCTTCAATAAGTGGATGGTGTTCTTCTTTATTGCATAGATCTCTTTAATTCCATTTGCCATATACTCTAAGAAATTTCATTGATAAGTTGATAAATAGGCAAGCACTTAAATTTCTTTTTCTTTCTCACACTTAATGCTCATATCTTAATTCTCTTAATCATTAGATAAGTGTGTTTTTCTTTTCATCTTGTTGGCAAGTTGTTCTTTCCCTTGCACTTTATTTCTTTACTTCACAAACTATCTAATTGTGCAATCAAGTGACTTGCTCTCACATAGCATATATGTGTTAATACTCTTAATCTCATAAACGTAATCAACACATTTTTAAAGTTGAAGCGAGTTTTGGCCAAGTCGCTAAATCACTCTTTAAAAGTGTCATAAAACTCTTAAAACACTCTAAAACACTCCTAAAATTCTACCTAATTCATATAATAACTTAATATACTCTTTAGGGTACCTTAGACCACCATCGCCACCATCTAAAACGAGGATTGAGGAATTCAACAGAGGGTGTAGGTCGGGGATGGTCTCATGACACACAGGATGCATCCTTTCTAGGAGTACTCAGGTCCTAGGAATGACTATGAAAGCTAGGGTGGACCTCATTGCCTTACTATCTTGAGAATCTAGCAGTTATTTGGCAATATGAGGATGAGGCTTTGGTGAAATCTTAACTAAAACTTGATAATCTTAAGGAAGCTTAATAAATCAACCTTGCACTTAAGTCTCTAATAAATTTGTGTGTTTGATACCTAAGAGTAAATAATATTCGTCTCTAATACTTGTGCTTTAACTCTTATTTGTTGATCTATTGATGATGTATTGATGATGATATCATAACATGAATATGATGCTTTGAATTCCCTGTATCCTGCACACAAAAATAATTAAAGTGGTTAGCTTGTTTGTTGTATTTTAGCATTCTTTAGTTGTAAATCTTGTGTCTAATATTTAATTGATCAAGTTATTATTTTGTAAGTAATATTGTAATCTACTTGTAACGAACAACCCTTTAGCTTTAGTTGACCCCTTGCCCATTCTTAGGCACAAGTCTTAGTTTCCTAGGAAAAGGCTTGCTTGACATGTTAACCTTGCACCTTGCATTGTTGCCTTAGCATCTTAGGTTATAATCCCCCAAGCCTTAACAAATTAAAACTAACTCCTAGAACTTAACTCTAAAACTAATCTAGAAACTAGGGACTACCCCCCTTGGCTTCCCTAGGAGTGAGCCTAGAAGAAAGAGGTTTCGGTCAAAGTGACAGTGTGGGATGTGAACCTAGGCATTGTGCCTCCAAGGACACACTAAGTGAGCCAGAATTAGATCATGTTTGCAACTGTGTATAAGGACGACAACAGGACCTCTAGTTGTTGGATAGTGGATGCAACAATCACATGACAGGTAACAAAGATTTACTTTCTTGCATTGATTCTACTATTTCATGTGATATTACATTTGGATATGACTCTTTAGTCAAAGTTCAAGAAAAGGAACTGTACCTATTCTCACTAAACAGGATGTAAAGAAATACATAAACAATGTCTATCACGTTCTAGATCTGAAACATAATCTAAGTGTAGGAAAACTAGTTGAAAATGGCTATAAGGTACTTTTTGAAGGAGCATCATGTAGGAATAGAATGTTTCCCCTAACCCTTAGAACTGAAAATTTGACCCAATCTTATGCACAAAGTGCATCAAACCCCAATGAAACAATGACTTGGGATACAAGATTTGGACCTTTTCCCTTTCAAAGTCTAAGCCTCCTGCATAAGCACTCCATGGTCAAAGGTCTACCTATCTTCAAAGAGCAAAATCTCCCATGTGAGTATTGAATTCTTGGAGAACATAAGAGAACAAGCTTTCCACATTCCTCCACTCAAGCCAAACAACATGGTGCGAAATTCACCGTCAAAGGCAACCCGCTCTCACCAGGACCTTCTTCATCTCAGGCCCGAAGAGTCAAAGAACTCTTCCAACTCCTCTCGGGAGTCCTTACTACCCACAGTAACTCCTTCGGCGATCTCCCCTTCGCTGCTCGGGAGATCGGGTTTCGCGATTTCGCGAAACTCGCTGTCACTTTCCTATGCAATTCAAAACCCTGAACCCCGATGATCAAAGGGTCAACGCTTCTTTCTTTGTAGAGATTTCCCTATCGGGAAATCGCTATCCGCGATGTCAACAACTTGGACTGACAATCCCCGATGCCCGATGTGTCGATCTCTGACGCACGTGTGGACTTGGGCCTTTCGCCTTCGGGCCTTCCTTCCTTCGAACTCCGATATAGCCCCACCTATACTCCACTTTAACCTCGTGGTCCCACTCAGCCATGTCACTTCTCCTCTCGTGCGATCGGGAATCGCGGGATCGCAATTTCACCGATCGAAATTTCTTGCGACGAGAATTGTCGAACACCGAACCCCGACCTTCTGGGATCTGGTGCCACCTGTCCCTGCTCTTATCGACGGATCCGATTAATTTAGGAAATCGCTACTCGCGATTTCAACGAGTTCAAAACTCTCGTATTCGCAAACCCCGATATGCCAATATGCGATGGCTATGGGTTCTTCCTGCGCTCAAGGGTTAAATCCCTCGCTACTTCTCCCAGATATGATGGTCTGCGGGACTTCGTGATTCTCCAGAGCGATCCTTAGCCGTCGATTCTCCTCCTCGAGGATTTCTTCCACTTCACGGCTTCTTCCTACTCAAGCCTCTCCTAGGTCTGTTCCCGTAGTATCCACGAAGGAACTATCCCTCCTGAGCTTCGTCTACTCTGACTCCCTCAGAGAATTTATACACGCTTCTAGTGCTCGAATTCAACATCTCTCGAAGTGTTGATTCCTTTGGAATTCTATGCGCTCGAAGCCATATTAATCCATGCCTTCCTTTTCTCAGACTAACTACTGAGACTTCAACCTCGACCTGCACTTCGCCTGCACAACTCGAATGACCCAATTGAACTTCTGGGTGAATGAGAATAAGGGTTTAACTATTGAGCCTCATCAACGCACTCTATGCGGATGAATTTGACTGCACTCTATGCAGGAATCTCCTGGCTCAAACAGAGAAACAATTGAAACTCATTCTCATCTCTTATAGACTTCAGTTAAACTTTGAAATCACATGCACAACATATTTAAAGCAAATTCATACAAAGAAAACAAACCTTCATGAACGCATAAGCAACATACACAGAGAAACAACACCAGACATGAAATTGAATCAAAATCTCTCTCTATTAATCCAATCTGTATATGGGTGTTCTTCACCAGTTCTCTTCTCTGCTCTGCTTGCTCCCGATGATCTCAATAATGTTACAATGTACAAAGGAGGGTGCCTATATTCCATTTTCCCTCTCGAATTCTACAACTATCAAATCTACAATTAATTCCTATCTAACAGCATTAAACCTATTAAATGCCTTCCTATCTGCTTAGGACAAGAGCTTAAAGGCTCAAGGTCCATTTACAATACAAGTGCGCTTCTTTATGAACGACTTCATTAAAGAGCGGTGCAACAATTTCCAAGGTGTTTTCAAAATTTGATGTTGGTGTTGTCCAGCTGTTCTCCGCTCCGTGCTGGCTCACTTGATGAGTGAGCGATGCTCATGCATCATACTCCTCGGCTCGAAAGATTTCATGGGATCCTGTCCATGAGCTTCTGCACGGTCTTTCCATGTCTCTATATGACTACTTCTGTCTCTCAGCTAGCATCCTCCACTGGGTGATTTTTCCATTTCACCAGGTACTCAAAATACTGCTTCCGCCTAGTCTTTCTTCCTACTCGCTTGTCCAGTATGCACTCCATCTGCGGCTTCTCTGCAACTGGTAACTTCTTCTGCCACTGGATCACTGGCTCTTCAATTCCATCTTCTTCTTCCCCAGCCCTGTATGGTTATAAATCCGAAACATTGAAAATTGGAGATATCTCGATGCCATCCGACAATTCAAGCTCATATGCGTTCTCCCCGAATTTCTTCAGGACTTTGCATGGCCCAATTTTCTTCATCTTGAGCTTGTTATATGTTCCCCTCAGGAACCTTTCCTTCCTCAAGTGCACCAGAACCATGTCCCCAACTTCAAACTGAAGTTGTCTCTTCCGTTGATCGGCTTTGCGCTTATACTCTTGATTTGATTTCATCAATCGCTGCTTCACCTGACTATGAAGTTCCTGCATCGCCTCAGCGAATCCTTCTGCACTCGCGCTGCTAGTTTCATATTGTCCTGACTCCCTGAGCTCAGAAACTCCCCTCGCCTGTGTCCCATACAAAATTTGGAATGGGCTTCTTCCTGTACTCCGATTCACCGAATCGTTGTACGCGAACTCTGTCTGTGGCAATATTTGGTCCCAACTGCTGTGGTGCTCTGTCACCAAGCTTCTCAATAAATCCCCCAGACTTCTATTGACCACCTCGGTCTATCCATCTGTCTGTGGATGATAAGCTGAACTAAAAGCCAAATTAGTTCCGATCTTTTTCCATAGCATCCTCCAAAAGTGACCTATGAATTTTGTATCCCGATCCGAGACTATGCTTCTCGGCAATCCATGCAGTCTGACGATTTCTTTAAAAAACAAGTTCGCGATGTGGGTCGCATCGCTGGTATTCTGACACAGAATGAAATGTGCCATCTTCGAAAACCTATCCACCACCACAAAGACGGAATCAACCCCTCTCTGTTTTCTCGGCAATCCTAACACAAAGTCCATGCTAATTGCCTCCCATGGTCTCTCAGGTATGGGCAATGGATGATATAACCCAGCATTATGCTTTCGGCCCTTCGAATGTTGACATATCCTGCATCGGTCAACAAATCGTTTAACATCGGTTCGCATACCTGGCCAAAAATATGATTCGCTCAGCTTCGCGAATGTTTTGTCATGTCCAAAATGACCTGCTAATCCTCCACTGTGTTTTTCCTTCACCAAATTCTCCCTCATGGAGAAATTCGGAATGCACAGTTGATTGCCCCGAAACAGCAATCCTTCCTGGATCATGTAGTCTATCCATGGGCTCTGATCCCTGAGAAATGGATTCTCAGCTGCTTCGTATGCTTCTGCAAAATCTGCGTCACCTGCATACATGTCCTTCGGATTTTCAAAACCCAAGGTTTTGACTCTAAACTCCTACAGCAACAAACATTTCCTGCTCAAAGCATCAACTACCTTGTTAGCAGTTCCTGAAATGTGTTTGATCACAAACGTGAAATTCTGCATATACTCCACCCATTTTGCATGCTTCTGGTTCAACTTCTCTTGTTGACTCACGAACTGCAATGCATGATTATCGTTGTACAACACAAATTCTTTGAGTATCAAGTAATGCCTCCACTTTTTCAATGCATGTATAATGGCATAAAACTCTTTATCATATGTGGAGTATTTCAACTTTGCTTCATCCAGCTTCTCACTGAAATATGCCACAGGTCTGTCATCCTGACTCAAGACCCCTCCAACGGCATACCCGCTGCCATCATATTTCACTTGAAATGTTTTCTGAAAGTCAGGCAACACCAGAATTGGTTGCTCTGTTATCTTCTGCTTCAACAGATTGAAACTCCTCTCAGCCTCTGTTGTCCAATGAAAAACTTTATGTCGCTTCTTTACTGTGTCCATCATCGTGGCGCTAATTCCACTAAAATTCTGAATGAACTTTCTGTAGAAACTAGCCAATCCATGGAAACTTCTCACCTCGAAAACATTTTGCGGTGATGGACAATTCTTAATTACTTCCACCTTCTCGGGATCCATCTTCAACTCATTCGCTGATATAACAAAACCCAAGTAAATGAGTTTTGTCTACATGAAGGAACACTTCTTCATGTTTATCAACAGCTTCTCCTGTTGTAGCCTTCTCATCACAATGGCCAAATGTTTCAAATGTTCATCCTTAGTCTTGCTGAAAATCAATATGTCGTCCAGATATACGACCACAAATTTGCCGATGAATTCTCACAGAACTTCATTCATCAGTCTCATAAAAGTGTTTGGCGCATTTGTTAAACCAAAAGGCATGACCATCCATTCGTACAAACCTTCGTTTGTTTTGAATGTTGTCTTCCATTCATCTCCCTCTCTCATGCGAATCTGGTGATATCCGCTCTTGAGATCAATTTTTGAAAAATAATTTGCCCCACTCAGGCAATCCATCAGATCATCCATTCTCGGCAGTGGAAATATATATCTGATGGTGATTTTATTTATCACTCTGGAGTCTGTACACATTCTCCAGCCTCCATCTTGCTTCGGACTTAGTACTGTCGGAACAGCACACGGACTGAGACTCTCCCTTACCAGTCCTTTGTCCAGCAAATCTTGAACCTGATTCTTGACCTCCTCATTCTCCTGAGGTGTCAACCTGTATGCGGCCTTATTCGGAAAACTTGCTCTAGGTATGAGGTCTATGTGATGACTCACACTCCTCATCGGTGGTAATGAACGAGGTAGTTTGTCCATGATGATGTCAGCGAACTCTCCTAGCAGTTCCTGAATCTCCTCTGGCAAGTCGTCCACTCTTGTGCTTGTCAGGACAATTCTCGGCTTCCTGACAACAAAGAATTGTGGATCTTCGTTCTTCTCCATCTCTGTGAGAAGTTCCTTCCCACTCATGAGAAGTATGGTATTGCTCACCTCCGGCTTCACTTCTTTATCTTTTATCGGGAAAAATCTGTGTAACCTCCCATCTTTCTCCAAAGTGTATGTGTTCATCCTTCCGTCATGAACAACATTTCTATCATACTGCCATGGTCTACCCAGCAACATATGACATACATCCATGCGAATAACATCACACAGAATCTGATCATGATAATTCCCAATCTTTAATTTAACTAAGCATTGTTTAGTGACACTTACCCGGTGTCCTTTCTGTAACCACGAGAATTTATATGGACTCGGGTGCTTAGTCATTTTTAGTTCCAACTTTTCCACCATCTCGGTTGAAACAAGATTATTGGTGCTCCCACTGTCAACTATGACCTTGCATTTCCTGTCCTTGGCTGTGCAAGATGTCCTGAACAATCTGCTCCTCTGCACTGATCTTTCCACCTCTTTCTTAGGTGTCAAAAGGATCTTATGCATCCCAAGTGATCTTCCGCTGTCTGCATCTTCTGTCTCAGCATCACGCTTCTGCGCTTCAGTGATGTGAGCTTCACTTCTGTCCATTTTCCTATCTGGATAGTCAACGGCTTTATGTCCGTCCTTTCCACATGTAAAACATGTGATGATTCCTCCTCGCCCTCTTCCTCTACCTCAGGTACGAGGAAAACTGTTTCCATCAACATAACTTCCACCCTGCTCTATATGCTGCCTCCTCGGCTCAGCATATTGCTGCCTTTGTTGTGAGGTTCCACCTCCTTCAACTTTTCCCTGAGGTCTCTTCCATTCCTCCTTGGGCTTCTGAGTTATTTCTTGGGCAATTGCTTTGCCTCTGGGCTGACTACTGCCTCGCCCTCGCTGACCCTGCTTATGGCTCAGCTTCTCTTCGGCTTTCAGAGCCATCTGGTAAGCATATTCCACTGTCCTGACAGTTAGCATGCTTAACTCATCCTGGATGTCATACCTCAACCCATTCAGATATCTCACCACCTTTTCATCATTTCTCTCCCGATGACCTGCTCGGATATTGAGTCTGTAAAATTCTTCTGTGTACTCTTTCACCATCATCAACTTCTGTCTCAGGTTCTGCATTCACCTGAATAGAGTGATCTGGTAATCTCTGGGGATGAATTTCACTTTCATCTTCACGATCATCCGATCCCAGATTTTGATCTTATGTTTACCTTTGCAGCGCCTATCATCCTGCAACTCATCCCACCATAAGGCTACATGTCCCTTCAACTTGGTAACATCGTGCCTTACCTTCTTGTCCTCTTCGATATCTTCATAATCGAAGTAGGTGTCGAGTGCTCGGATCCAATCCAGCAACTCTTCTGCATCCAGGCTTCCCTCATAGACGGGAATGTCCATCTTGGTCTTCGAACTCATCCGGGCGATGGATTTTCTCAATCGCTCGGTCGAAGCATCCTCTGCTGTGACTTCTCCTTCATCATGTCCAGCTTCCTCTTCAACCTCGGAATCCCTGAACTCTCCAGCGCCGACTCCGCGTCTCTACATTGTCTCCATCTCCTCAAGCCTTGCTCAGAGATCTCTCATTTATTGCTCCATCTCTAGGTTTCCTGCTGGCCTACCTCTTCTTCAAGCATCCCTATCTTCTCGATCAGGTGACTGCCTTTCTCTTCTAGGTGGCATGGTGTAATCTGATTCTCTCTATTACCGGAACAAATAGAACTCTTCTCCGGCTCTGATACCACTTGGTGCGAAAGTCACCCTCAGAGGCAACCCGCTCTCACCAGGACCTTCTTCGTCTCAGGCCCGAAGAGTCAAAGAACTCTTCCAACTCCTCTCGGGAGTCCTTACTACCCACAGTAACTCCTTCGACGATCTCCCCTTCGCTGCTCAGGACATTGGGTTTCGCGATTTCGCGAAACTCGCTGTCACTTTCCTATGCAATTCAAAACCCCGAACCCCGATGGTCAAAGGGTCAACGCTTCTTTCTTGGTAGGGATTTCCCTATCGGGAAATCGCTATCCACGATTTCAACAACTTGGACTAACAATCCCCGATGCCCGATGTGCCAATCTCCGACGCACGTGTGGACTTGGGCCTTTCACCTTCAGGACCTTCCTTCCTTTGAACTCTGGTACAGCTCAACCTATACTCCACTTTAACCTCATGGTCCCACTCAGACACGTCACTTCTCCTCTCGTGCGATCGGGAATTGCGGGATCGCAATTTTACCGGTCGAAATTTCTTGCGACGTGAATTGTCGAACGCCAAACCCTGACCTTCCGGGATCTGGTGCCACCTGTCCCTGCTCTTATCGACAGCTCTGATTAATTCATGAAATCGCTACTCGCGATTTCAACGAGTTCAAAACTCTCGTATTCGCAATCCCCGATATGCCGATATGCAATGGCTATGGGTTCCTCCTGCGCTCAAGGGTTAAATCCCTCGCTACTTCTCCCAGATCTGACAGTCTGCGGGACTTCGTGATTCTCCACAGCGATCCCTAGCCATCGATTCTCCTCCTCGAGGATTTATTCCGCTTCACGGATTATTCCTACTCAAGCCTCTCCTAGGTCTGTTCCCACAGTATCCACGAAGGAACTATCCCTCCTGAGATTTGTCCACTCTGACTCCCTTAGAGAATTTATACATGCTTCTCGTGCTCGACTTCAACAGCTCTCAAAGTGTTGAGTCCTTCGGAATTCTATGCACTCGAAGCCACAGTAATCCCTGCCTTTCTTTTCTCAGACTAACTGTTGAGACTTCAACCTTGACCTGCACTTCGCCTACACGACTAGAATGACCCAATTCAACTTCTGGGTGAATGAGAATAAGGGTTTAACTATTGAGCCTCATCAACGCACTCTATGCGGATGAATTCGAATGCACTCTATGCAGGAATCTCCTGGCTCAAACAGAGAAACAATTGAAACTCATTCTCGTCTCTTACAGACTTCAGTTAACCTCTGAAATCACATGCACAACATATTTAAAGCAAATGCATAAAACAAACCTTCATGAACACATAAGAAACATACACAGAGAAACAACACCAGACATGAAATTGAATCAAAAGCTCTCTCTATCAATCCAATCTGTACATGGGTGTTCTTCACCAGTTCTCTGCTCTGCTCTGCTTGCTCTCGATGATCTCAATAATGTTACAATGTACAAAGGAGGGTGCCTATATTCCGTTTTCCCTCTCGAATTCTACAACTATCAAATCTACAATTAATTCCTATCTAACAGCATTAAACCTATTAAATTCCTTCCTATCTGCTTAGGACGAGAGATTAAAGGCTCAAGGTCCATTTACAATACAAGTGCGCTTCTTTATGAACGACTTCATTAAAGAGCGGCGCAACAATTTCCAAGGTGTTTTCAAATTTTGATGTTGGCGATGTCCAGTTGTTCTCCTCTCCGTGCTGGCTCACTTAATGAGTGAGCGATGCTCCTGCATCACAACACTTAGATTTGGTTCACACTGATCTATGTGGACCAATGCAAACGAAGTCAATAGGTGGTAGATTTTATTTTCTAACATTTATTGATGACTTTAGCAGGAAAATATGGATCTATTTCCTCAGACACAAGTCTGAAACCTTTTAAATGTTCAAGGAGTTCAAGGCTGAAGATCAAAAACATAGTGGGAAATATGTGAATTTTATGAGGTCAAATGGAGGAGGAGAATATTGTTCAACAAAATTTGCAAATTTATGCAAATCACAAGGCATAATCATGCAAACTGTAGCCATGTATACTCCACGGAAAAATGGAGAGGATGAGAGGAAAAAATGTAGTATAATGAACATGGAAAGGATCCTTCTCAGAGAGAAATGTTTGTCAAATCTATTTTGGCTTGAGGCTGTAGCATGTTCAATTTATCCTTTGAATAGATCTCCCACAAATAGTGTCAAGATGAAGGTCCCTCAAGAAGCATGGTGTGGGACAAAACTGAATGTTGCTCATCTTAGGAATTTTGGATGCATTCCATTCACTCACATACCTTCTGAATTGAGGAATAAACTTGATGATCGAAGTGGGAAATGCATTTTTGTTGGCTAGAGTGAGACATCCAAATCCTACAGACTCTACAATACAATTTCAAAGAAATTCATTCTCAAGAGAGATGTCAAATTTCTTGAAGATTAGTTCTGGAGTGAGTCTGAAAATAGCCTTATGGATAGCCAAAATCCATTGCTGCCACTTCTTGAACACACAGATAATTCAGGACAACAAACAAATCAGCTTGTGCTTCTAAGATTGTAGGTACAAGGACAGCCTCAAACATCTCAGGAAAATTCTTCTTCAACCAGAAATTCATCCTATGAACTTCAAAATCAGAGAACTCAAAGCTTGAGTGAAATCCATTAGCAGTTGGATGATATTGATCATCACAATATTTTTGCATTAATTTCATGTCAAACTACATATTTTAAAGAGGCATCCCAAGAGCCACATTAGGTTCAAGCCATGAACCAAGAAATTGACTCTATTGAGAAGAAAAAAACATGGGATCTCGTGGATATGCCCAGACATAAGACAAGTATTGGTGTCAAGTGGATTTACAAGACTAAACTTAATGAAAATGGGAAGATTTAAAAAACCAAAGAAATACTTGTTCCCAAAGGATTCTCACAGCAATTAGGCATTGATTATGGTGAAAATTTTACTTTCTTCAATGGTGTCTTAGAAGAAGAGGTCTATGTGGATAAACAACCTCGATTTGAAGTCAAAGAGCATCCAACCAAAGTGTATCGGTTGGAGAAATACTTGTATGGATTAAAGCAAGCTCCAAGAGCTTGCTACAACAAAATTGATACTTACCTGATCAAGAGTGGTTTCTGCAGAAGACAAAATGAGCCAAATCTATACACTAGAACATATGAGAAAGGAAAAATTATGATTTTCTATATTTATGTTGATGGTCCATAATATATACTGGAAATATTCAGTTAACCAGTTTTAAACATGCCTTGCAATCTTAGGAATTTTGGATGCATTCCATTCGCTCACATACCTTCTGAATTGAGGAATAAACTTGATGATTGAAGTGGGAAATGCATTTTTGTTGGCTAGAGTGAGACATCCAAATCCTACAGACTCTACAATACAATTTCAAAGAAATTCATTCTCAAGAGAGATGTCAAATTTCTTGAAGATTAGTTCTGGAGTGAGTCTGAAAATAGCCTTATGGATAGCCAAAATCCATTGCTGCCACTTCTTGAACACACAGATAATTCAGGACAACAAACAAATCAGCTTGTGCTTCTAAGATTGTAGGTACAAGGACAGCCTCAAACATCTCAGGAAAATTCTTCTTCAACCAGAAATTCATCCTATGAACTTCAAAATCAGAGAACTCAAAGCTTGAGTGAAATCCATTAGCAGTTGGATGATATTGATCATCACAATTATTTTGCATTAATTTCATGTCAAACTACATATTTTAAAGAGGCATCCAAAGAGCCACATTAGGTTCAAGCCATGAACCAAGAAATTGACTCTATTGAGAAGAAAAAAACATGGGATCTTGTGGATCTACCAAGACATAAGACAAGTATTGGTGTCAAGTGTCTTTACAAGACTAAACTTAATGAAAATGGGAAGATTTAAAAAACCAAAGAAATACTTGTTCCCAAAGGATTCTCACAGCAATTAGGCATTGATTATGGTAAAAATTTTACTTTCTTCAATGGTGTCTTAGAAGAAGAGGTCTATGTGGATAAACAACCTCGATTTGAAGTCAAAGAGCATCCAACCAAAGTGTATCAGTTGGAAAAATACTTGTATGGATTAAAGCAAGCTCCAAGAGCTTGGTACAACAAAATGGATACTTACCTGATCAAGAGTGGTTTCTGCAGAAGCCAAAATGAGCCAACTCTATACACTAGAACATATGAGAAAGGAAAAATTATTGTTTTCTATATTTATGTTGATGGTCCATAATATATACTGGAAATATCCAGTTAACCAGTTTTAAACATGCCTTGCAATCTTAGATTGAGATGATAGATCTTGGCATAATGAAATTTTTTTGGGAATTGAGGTTGACCAATCAACCAAAGGGATTTGTCTCTGTCGGAAAAACTATGCATCAAACATCATCAAACGATTATGTGTGGAAGACTTCAATCTAACAGAAACCACTATACCCCTAGGCACAAAATTGAGCAAACACGATGAAGGATCTATAGTGGATTCTACTTTATACAAAAGTTTAGTAGGTAATTTGTTGTATCTTACAACAACTAAGCCTGATATCATGTATGCAGTTGGATTTGTTTCCAAGTTCATGGAATATCCCAAATATTTCCACTGGAAGATGGTGAAAATGATTCTAATAAATGTTGCGGGCACTCTCAATTTTGGTTTATGGTACACTCAGTTTGAATATAATCATCTTTCCACCGCATTAAATTTTGGTTTATGGTACACTCAGTATGAAGATAATCCACTTTCCACTGCATTCAATGTTGCTTAAAAGACTACATATTTCTCCCACACTTTGCACTCATCTTGTACTTTTAATATGATGTTGATCAGACATCCATCATCAATACCCAACTAAAACTAGCATCCCATGGGCTATCTATTACGATTGATGATGCCCGTATGTATGGCGGTGTGACCCATCTAAGTGGATTCATAACTAGAAATATATATATTTCATGTTGATGATTCCTCCCCCCATATGGTAGTATGCCAAAAAAGGTGCATCCAAAACTAGTGTAGCCAACCAATGAATTGCATTCGTTATTAGTAATAACTTGCACCCAACCATTAACGTAAAAAGCGAGAGAAAATGTTTGCAACAGTGAGCCAACTCCATCAAAAGTTGCAATTGTTGAGTCCATCCAAGTCTGAATAATAGAAATCAGCATAGAAAGTCTTGGGATCTTTGGATGAGTTCCAGAGTGTAAGAATAACAATAAACAATGATGAATAAAAGAAAATCTAGAGGGTTTAACTTTAATAACAATTTGGGCGATGGTCTAACTCGGAAGGAATCACAAACAACTAATTTTGAATACTTACATCCAACCAAGAGAAAACACAATAACCCTCAAACCCGACCATTAGTTCTCACGGGGTCTCATCTAGCTTATAAATGGAACCATAAACCCGATGGAAATACTGGGAAGCAAACACAGGCACAACTATCAAACCTAAAATAGAGAAAGGAAAACATGAGGTCTGTTACTTTAAGCTCTCAAATATTTCCATTTTCATCAAACAGAGAATACATCATGAAATACTTCCCACATAGATCATAAACAATGAAATTGTTTACTCACCTTGGTGCATAGACAACCTCGGGTATGCGTTGCCTCTTTCCATCACTCAACAAAGCCGAAACTCACCAAATGCACCATTCGTATTACAGTGTAGATACAAAATTTGTGTTACAGGACCAAAGGGGGCAAGAACGATGAATGAATGTAACCTCGAGGTCCTTGCTAGAGGAGTAAAAGTGGCTAGTATGCACCCTTACCTTTGCCATGAGAAGTCGAGGAAATGGCGAGCCTACATTGGGCGTGTTCACCTAATTGTTAGCCTGGAAGGTATGGGACAGGCTTACCATTAATGAACCAGGCCAGGATTAAATGCCTATAGGACCCGACCTGTCATCCACCATAAATGGTTTTCGAACCACTTAATTATCGAGTCATGTTAAGAGTCGAACCTAGAACAAAACGACAATGTCAATAATTGAGTAGGGATTACCTATGTTAGGTATAGGTATCTGTTCATTGCGTTGTGGTAAACAATATGTTATGTATAGATATATGTTCGCTACAATTTGCTAAAGTCATACGTTGTTATGGTAGCCATATAATTGTCTATATGTTAAACGATATAT
>JZKD02S1853424.1:188493-205604 GCA_000966675.3 Picea glauca
TATCCTCATAGTTTAATATTGGAATGGTTAAATGGGGAGGCCCTTTTTTAGGGTTAGCATGGATAAGTGAAATAATTAGGTAAGTGAAATAAGAAATGGGCATAAAGAGATGAACAAATGGTTTACCAGAAAGAAGAAAAGTCTATTATAAGATAGGGATAGAATAACAGATCCAGATTAATTTAAATTATGTATTATTGAAAATATAGATATACGTTATTATAAGATGGAGATGGAATAACAGATTCAGATTAATCTAGAGATACGCTTTGAGTGGCTTCACCAAGAAGCTTTCTTTATCAATGAATGCAAGCTGAGATGTGAGATGTTGTGGAATTTCTCCCAGAGTAGTGTGGTCGGTCTTTCTGATTTTGATACTTTTTGAAATTTTATAAAATACGTTTCCTTTCGTCTCTATAATGTTACGTTCCCTCGGTTTAAAAACACATTTTTGAAATTTTATAAAACCTGCAGTCCCTTTCATTCATCTTGCAATATCATGTGGTGTCGTTGGCTGTTTTAGTTGGAGATTGAAATGACAGGCATTCCTCTGTTATAAATAGGTACTTCAGCGTGAGTGGCACCTGTTAAAGGACAGAGATAATCAGGAAAATTTTTGCTACAGAGAATGTATTAAACTTCGTTGCAAACGACAGAAATGAAAGCTGAGTTGTTCGGTTTGTGAAAATGTATCGACCGAAGAAAGAATTGTCTACTGGTTTTGGTCGAAGAATCAGAATGATTGATCGACATAACTCGTGTATAAGAAAAGGATTGATGGACTACAGCCATTCAGAATATTTTACACCTATCATCGGGTGGCAAAATTATAGGTGTGAGAAAGCCCTTTAAATTATATAAAATGGCAATCCAGCTTCACACGATGCCGCTATATGTAATCACCGTCAACTTTGTTTTCAAAGAAAACAACTATACATCACAAGTTGTAATAATTTTATAGCCAAAATGGAAACAACCTAACTCATGTGAACTTAACCAGATTTCATAAGTTGAATTTACAAACCTGCATTAGAATAAACAATTCTCGTTTACAAAAAAAAAATCGAACTTTATAAACAATATAAGCCTACATTACGATCAAGAATTATTTTCAATTGTGAAAAATATATTTAAATTTATAAACATATCAACCTTCTTCTTTACTAATACCAAAATCATTCCCTTCATATAAAAAGATTTTTAAATTTTAAACTCTGAAAATCAGGGTTTGTGAAATATAAACTCTGAAAATCAGGGTGAGAATAGCTACGGTAATAAACAATTAAACACATTCACATTTAAAACAAAAATTTTAAACATACATTTTAAACACATTCACATTTAAAACAAAAATTTTAAACATACAGGAAACTTACCTATCCTCGGCGCTCACGACCTCTCCACGACCCCTGCGACCTCCGCCTCACTTCTATTGTGCTCGCGACCTCCCGACGACCTCCACCTCACTTCCGTGCGCTCAGCGACCTCACGACAACGATTAAACAAAGCTCTCACAGAAGCGAATACGCCAACAAATTTGTGCTCGCGACCACGAATACACAGAGCTCTCACAGAGGCGAATACGCCAACAAATTTTTCTAAACATTGCAAATTCGATGTGTGGCTAATATATAAACCATCTTTCGGCTGAAATATAGTTCGGCCGAAAGATAGTTCGACCGAACTATTTTTCGGCCGAACAATGTTTCGGTCGAACTATCTTTCGGCCGAAAAATTATTGCCGGAAAGAAAATATCCAGCTGACCAAATTTCTACATGCAAATCGAGGGCGCAGTTATTGCTCTGTTCGATTTGACGTTTATTTTTTCGGCCGAAAATAATAGCTTTCGGCCGAAAAATATTTTTAGTTCAGCCGAAAAAAGGTTTTTCAAAATTTTGGAGACCAGATTGTCACGAAAGTGTAACCCACCTTCGTGATTCCACCCCCCACTCTTCATCGATCATGGTTGAACGTTCCTTTCTCTTCCCATCTAATGCCTTATGCAACCCTTGTTATACTAACAAATCTCTCATTTTAAGTTTTCACAATTTGGAGTTATTTTTACCATTAAATTTTTTAACCTCGAATTGAGAATTCATCATCTTTGTTATTAGCTATGTACACAGAGGCTGCCTCTTTAAATGTCAAATTGAATTTTTTTTCACTCCAAACAATTAATTTGATTTTTGAAAAATATATATTTCCTCTTCAAACTTCATAAATATTCAAACTTCTATAAAAAAAATTAAAACTCCACCCACTTAAATAAGGTTTTTAAAAAACAAAATATATATTCCTTTTTTTTTAAAGAAAAATACATTTCTCCAAAAAATAAGGGGGGATTGTTTCTCCACAAATGAATCTTTCAAAAACTAAAACTATAATTTTCTATTTCTATGAATCCAAAAATCACATCCAAAAATCACTTCAAATACGAATACAAAAATCTTCAACATCAAACCTTTTTTTGTCAAATATAATCAAGGAACAGAAGTTATTATCATTAGAATACAAAGGGTATATATGTCCTCCTTGGAAGCTCTATTGCAGTATCCTTTCAATCTTCCTTCCAGATAGACGAAACCTCCTTGGCTCCTCTTTCCTTGAGCGCGACAACTCTACTGCAGTATCCATTCAACCTCTTTGGAAAAATACGAAACCATTCTCGACTCCGCTTTCCTTTCACAATAGGCTCAATGGAACCCTTCTAAACTACTCTTTCATGTGATGGATCAGCTCAACTTCTTGTGCACATGAACAAAGAAAACCCTCGATTCTCTGCAAGTGGGAAAAATATATATCGACTCAACCATTTCCTCCCTCTACGCTCTGCGACTTAGCCTCTCCCTCTCTTAAGGATCCTTAAAAATCAAATGGTGGCTAGGGTTTTACTCTATTGCTCCTCCTATGCTCGACCTTTTCTACTATGTGACTCATTCCTTCTTTCACTGACCAAATTGTTTTCACCTTTTCTTTTATTCCACTTGCTGGTATTTAAGATATTGAACATAATAGTAAATGCAATAAATATGACAATAAATACAAACAAATAACTCAGATAACACACAATGTTTATGTGGTAAAACCCTATCTGTGTGTCAAGGAAACATCCACGTATTTGTATATTTAATATTCAAGATAAGCTTGCAATCAGGCTTACAACTTGATACATGTCTCACACTTCATATATATACTTATAAAAACTTCCATATTTTCTTAAACTAACATCACCAATTATTTACATAAGTAATTTTCGATTTTTACATTTTGTTTTGATCAATTGTTGTCACATTTTAAAAACAGGTTTCTCCTCAAACACAATAGTGTTATCTTCTTACTCAAACAATTGTTAGTTATAACCTCAACAATGTATGACTGTACATTTCCAGGTGTTCTGGATAGATGTACCAGTCGTTAGGATTTTCTTTTGACTTCTTGATCTTCTTGTTTTGTTTTCCCTTTATAGATTTACACTATCAACTAATACAATTGCGCACTGAATTTTTCTATTCTAGATCTGTCTATTATGTATTATTTGTTTCATTTATAGTTTTTTCATGGTATCAAAGCATGGGATATAAGACTCTTCACAGATCCTAGAGAGTAGTCCACTAAAGGAGAACTGGAGCAGTCTGCTAAAGGAGCATTGGAGACATCAATCTGCTAAAAAAGTGCACAAGGTAGATTTCCAGAAGAAGATTCAATATGAAGAGCTTTAACAATTCATGGGATCGTTTCTTCAAGAGGAAGATGCAAAAGTAGTAGAGGAGAATCTACATCACTCGTTAGATCAGTCGTGGGAACAGGTCTCGGTCCTCTCATTAATCCCAAATAGGATGAGGAATGTGCAAGGGAGCTGAACAGATCTTAGTCGTTAGATCTGGGTATGAGTGAAAATATCCATCAAATCATTTAAACATTAAGTCAAGACCATCATATCTCATTGAAGATAGATCGACTACAGAGAGAAATTGTGGAAATCACAAGGGAATTAAATATTGTGCAAGTTCAAACTCTGCAATCCCTTAGGATTGTTGATCTTGCTAGATCAATAGATCAATGGTGGATATCAACCCCACTATGGACGAGAATATTTTCACTGTGGAGATCAGGAAGTAAATTAATGCGCTAGCAAATTAAAGCTCTGCAATCACTCACGGTCATTGATCTTCATGATACATTTAAACAAGACCGTTGATATTACAAGGTTATCTGAAGTCCCGATGTTTCAAAGTGACTCTGGACCATTGGATCCAGTAGACACGTGTCAGATGATCCCCATACTTTAGAGGAAGTAGAAAATAGGTGCTAAAGCTACCAATCACCTGAAGCTCCAAAGAGTTGGAGTAAATCCAAGCTATTGATCATGTGGAAGTCATCCGACAGTTTGAGGATTTGAGACTCCGAGAGAACTCTGAAGAAATGTGGAAAGAGCCCCGAAGGCCGAAGCACCGAAGTGGATCCTGGCCACTTGTTTAGAAAACACATGGATCGTTGGGATCATTCTTACATATCTTCAGAGATTGGACACTATGGTGAATTTTTTTCATTGAGAAGGTAGGGACAAAACTCCCAGTGTCCTGAAAAAAATATCGGTCATCAGTTGGCTGACTGTTGTGGGTTTTTGAACTTGGTTTCCATTTCAACATTTTTTCATCGGTGGATATGAAGGGTCGTGTTGTGTGGAAGACCAAAATAAATCATCGAAGCCTGAAGAGAAGAAATATAAATCGTCCATTTGTCGGAGCTTGAGGACCGTCGATTTAATACTTGGGTGTATTCATCGATTCGAGAGATTTGTAAAAAGTTGTTGTGGAAAAATAGTCGAAGGACGAAGTGTGAAGGAGGCACAAAGGAGTTTATGTGGTGGAAGAATAGGATCCATCTAATATTCCCTTTTTCGGTGATTGGCACTCTATGGGTGTTTTATCTGTTGGTGTGATCAACAAAACTCGTCGAAGCCCAAAACAGTGAAATTTGAGTCGTCGATCTCATGTCTTGTTGAAGACTATTGATCTTGCTTCCTATTGTTTGTCAGTTCACGAATTGTGTATTCGAAGATAAGAAGGGAAGAAATTATTGATTTCCCGAAACTCCTAGAGCTGAAAGACCCACAACATCTGGTTCTCATCCCTTGGTCATATGAACGTTTAACATTAAAAAAAAAATTGTTAAAAAAAAAGGAACCCCAAAGCTCCTAGTTTTCACCAGTAAAGGGTTATAGTTGATAAATAATGCAAATCAAAGATCTAACTTTGCACGATATTGTGCTCGGATAATCATATACAATAAGATCGATACCAGGATACAAGAAATTTCCTATACCTCGACCTCGAAACTTCGTTGGTGTGTTTTATGTGGAGGACACAGGATGAGGACATGTCTCCTTGCATCAAGTGATATCATAGGTATTTCGTTATCCCTGAGAAGAAAAATTGTTATGATATTTCTTACAAAAATGGCCACCTCTAACCATTTAGGACCAACACAAGGGTCGATTCTTCTTGGGAAAAAATATGAATTTTGGTCTCTCAGAATGAGATCCTTCTTACAAGCATTGGACTGTTGGGATCCAATATATCTTGGCTATGTGGAACAAGATCCAAAATATCTAGCTACTATGAACAATCAAGAAACAATTGCTTAGGAAGAACAGAGGAAAAGAGAGAATAAATCCTAGTTCTGGATTCAAAACTCAGTAGATGACTCAATTTTCTAAAAAATCATAGGTTTTGTTACATCAAAATATGCCTGGGATATTCTAAGTAAAACCTACCAGGGAAATGAAAAGGTCCAAACAGTCAAGCTGGAGACCTTGAGGACACATTTTGAGACTTTATAAATGATCGAGTCTAAAAATATTGATCAATTTATGACCAGAGTTATGGGAATTGTAAAACAGATCAAGTTGACTAGTGAATCCATCCCTGATCAAAGGATTGTTGAGAAAGTCCTCGGAAGTCTTACAAATAAATTTGGGATGGGTTTTATAACCATCCTTGAATGCAAGGATCTGAAATTTTTTTCAACAAATGAACTCATGGGTTCTCTATTGTCACATGAGACTAGACTACATCTAGAAGATGAGTCAACAGCCAATGCCTTCAAGGCTCAATTCTCTTTCAACAGAGGGAGAGGAAGAGGCAGAGGGAGAGGTCACAAAAAAAGAGGGAGAAGTCTAAGAAACAATCACTCAGGTGAAATTTGCACACATCAAAATCAGAATCAAAATTTCCAGCCTTGAAGAGGTAGAGGGAGGAGATTCAATGACAAAGAAACCTTACAATTCTATTACTACAAAAAGTATCGACACTATGATTTTGAATGCAAGAAGAAGTAAGAAGATTAACACCTAGGAAGAGCACATGTCTCAAATCATGAAGGAGACACCTCAGATGGGATGTTTCTCTCATGTCACAGAACTAAAGAACACCATAAGGACCTCTAGTTTTTAGACAGTGGATGCAACAATCACATGACAAGTAACAAAGATTTACTTTCTTTCATTGATTCTACTATTTCATGTGATATTACACTTGGATATGACTATGTAGTCAAATTTCAAGGAAAAGGAACGATACCTATTATCACTAAACAATATGTAAAGAAAGACATAAATGATGTCTATCACGTTCCAGATTCGAAACATAATCTGAGTGTAGGACAACTAGTTTAAAATGGTTATAAGGTACTTTTTGAAGGAGCATCATGTCGGAATAGAATGTTTCCCATAACCCATAGAACTACAAATTTGACCCAATCTTATGCACAAAGTTCATCCACCCCCAATGAAACTATGACTTGGCACACAAGGTTTCGACCTTTTCCCTTTCAAATTCTAAGCCTCCTGGAGAAGAACTGCATGGTCAAAGGTGTACCTATCTTCAAACAAATACCAATGCAAACAAATTCAATAGGTAGTAGATTTTATTTTCTAACATCTATTGATGAATTTAGCAAGAAAATATGGATCTAATTCCTCAAACACAAGTCTGAAACCTTTTCAAAGTTCAAGGAGTTCAAGGTTGAAGCTCAAAAATATAGTGGGTGTGAAGGTTCTGAGGTCATATGGAGGACGAGAATATTGTTCAATAGAATTTGAAAATTTATGCAAATCACAAGGAATAATCATGGAAACCACAACCAGGTATACTCCACAGCAAAATGGTGTGTATGAGAAGAAAAAACAAACTATAATGAACATGGAAAGGATCCTTTTCAGAGAGAAATGTTTGTCAAATCTATTTTGGCATGAGGCTGTAGCATGCTCAATTTATCCTCTGAATATATATCCAACAAATAGTGTCAAGATGAAGGTCCCTCAAGAAGCATGGTGTGGTACAAAACTAAATGTTTTTGATCTTAGATATTTTCGATGCATTCCATTTGCTCACATAACTTCCGAATTGAGGAAGAAAATTGATGATCAAAGTGAGAAATGCATTTTTGTTGGCTAGAGTGAGAGATCCAAATCCTATAGACTCTACAATACAATTTCAAAGAAACTCATTCTCAACAGAGATGTCAAATTTCTTGAAGATTAGCTCTGGAGTGAGTCTTAAAATCGCACTATGGATAGCCAAAATCCATTGTTGCCACTTCCTCAACACACAGATAATTCAGGACAATAAACACATCAACTTGTGCTTCCAATATTGTAGGTATGAGGACAGCCTCAAACATCTCAGGAAAAATCATCCTCAAGCAGAAATTCATCCTCTGAACTTTGGAATCAGAGAACTCAAAGATTGAGAGAAATCCATTAGTAGTTGGATGATGTTGATCAGCACAATCTTTTTACATTAATGTCATGTCAACCTACATCTTTTAAAGAGGCAGCCAAAGAGCCACATTGGGTTCAATCCATGAACCAATAAATTGACTCTATTAAGGAGAAAAAAACATGGCATCTAGTGGATCTACCCAGACATAAGACAAGTATTGGTTTCAAGTGGGTTTACAAGACTAAATGATCCGAAATCGGATTCAGAAGACTGTCAGGGCATGAAAAATGCTCAAAAATGAAAGTGCTCAGAATCCAACGAAACAAACACCATTGCATCCGGCTCGTCTTCCTGATTTCGGTGGTATAATTTTTATCGCAAACGGAGTCCATATGAAGAAGATATCGCATTCTGTCCGTCGAGTCAAACAGGCAAAATTTTGGGCTGATGACTGTACCTGTCCGTACAGTCCGTACAGGACACGTGTCAATCCATACAGTGACACGTGGCATTTTCGTACAGTGACGTGGCATGGTCGTACAGGTGACACATGGCAGCACCAGAACGTGACACGTGTCAAGCAGATTTGGTGTTTTGGACGTACGGTTGGACCAATCCCGAGGTGACACGTGTCACCACTGGAAGGGTGACACATGGCACGGGATGACGTCAACAGCATACGTGGCGAATGACATCAGCATCGTACGGAAAGTGACGTGGCAGTGATGCGTGGCAATGACGTGGGCCAATGAGCGATTGACAAGTGGCATGTTTCGGTTGGTTGTCTTCGTCGAATCAACAGTTGACACATGTCATGCTTTGGGCGAATGGTGAGGTGCCACGTGGCCCAATCACGGGCTGCCACGTGGAACCCCATGTTTAGCCAATGACAGCTATATCAAAAATATTTGGGCCCGGGGGTTTCGAACCCAGGACCTCTCCGACTGTAACGCCTTCATGTAAAGGCTCCGACCGCTGGACCACCGCATGAATCTTGGTATGTAGGTGGGCGGAGGGGTATTTGAGCTTATTTTTGTTTAAACAAAAAGGGGGGCTCGGGCCGGGGCTTAGCCCCGACCCGTAGCCTTTGGTTCTGCATTACATGTGACCCCGATTGTAACCATTGTAACGTGACCCGGGCGCGGTTTAAAATTATGGTTTAATTTATGCGCGGGATTTTAAAACTTTAAGCCCACGGTTCTACATATATGCCATATGACCGTAATGCAGTGGAGTGTGCGGGCTAGGGGTCAGCGCTTAGCCCTTTGGGCTAGCGCTTGGCCCTATGATGCCATGTGACCTTATAGAAGGTGCGCGCGCCCAACAAGAGGGGCTTAAGCCTGTTTTCAAACTGCCATATAGTTACAAGTGGGTTTTTCAACCACTTTGTGTAATTTTAATGTAATTAATCCTTTTTTAAAGGTTATTGGGCTTTTTTAGAGCCTAATTCTTGGGAGGAAGTTGGAGATTGCAACCAAATTTCCCAACTATTTAACCAAGGCTATGTTGAGTCCATTGGGGAGATTTTTGAAAGCTTTTGGAGAGCATTCAGAGCAGAGATGCTGATGCAAGGCCAAGATAAAGCCAGTTTGAGGCAAAGGAGCTGTTGAGGTAGAGATGTTGTCGGACGATTTCTGAGAGTTCGGTATATCCGTTTCAGGTGTCGTAAGTTGTGCAAGATTCTAGAGATCATGGCGAACAAGACCAGATCAGTCTAGGAGCCAATCGRCAATTGTAAAGATRTACTAATAAGMTTTTGAAAAGAAATCAAGAAGCCTCCCTCACAGAGAAAAGGCCCGGAGACGTAGGCAAAGTTGCCGAACTCCGTTATCAAACTTGTGCATTATGGTTTGCTGCTTTTCATTGTTTTTCAGATCTGCAAATATGTTAATGGTTGTATAATTCATTTTCTTTTCTCGCTCTTTCGTTAAGTTTCCCAATGGTCAATTAATTCATGCGAATAAAACTCAACCATAGTCATTTCGAAAAATCTTGATGGATCACTAAACTTAATGAAAATGAGAAGATTGAAAAAAACAAAGAAAGACTTGTTCCAAAAGGATAATCACAACAACCAGACATTGATTATGGTGAAACTTTTTCTTTCATGAATGGTGTCTTACAAGAAGAGGTCTATTTGGATCAGCAACCTTGATTTGAAGTCAAAGAGCATACAACTAAAGTGTATCGGTTGGAAAAATACTTCTATGGTTTCAAGAAAGCTCCAAGATCTTGGTACAACAAAATTGATACTTACCTGATCAAGAGTGGTTTCCGCAGAAGCCAAAATGAGCCAACTCTATACACCAGAACAAATAAGAAAGGTAAAATTATGATTGTCTATATTTATGTTGATGGTCCATGATATATACTGAAAATATTCAGTTAACCAGTTTTAAACATGCCATCCAATCTTAGTTTGAGATGACAGATCTTGGAATAATGAAATATTTTTGGGGATTGAGGTTAACCAATCAACCAATGGGATTTGTGTCTGTCAAAAAAATTATGCATCAAACATCATCAAAAGGTTCTACATGGAAAACTGCAATCCAACAGAAACCATTATACCCCTAGGAACAAAATTGAGCAAGCAAGATGAAGGCCCTATAGTGGATTCTACTTTATACAAAAATTTAGTAGGAAATTTGTTGTATCTTTCAACAACTAAACCTAATATTATGTATGCAGTTGGCTTTGTTTCTAGGTTCATGGAATCTCCCAAAGATTCTCACTCAAGGATGGAGAAAATGATTCTGATATATGTTGCGGGAACTCTCAATTTTGGTTTATGGTACACTCAATCTGAAGATAATCATCTTTTTAGTTACACTGACATTGATTTTGTAGGCAACCTAGATGACCGAAAAAGCACCTCAGGGTACACTTTTCACCTCGACACGAATCTGATTTCTTGGGCATCAAAGAAGCAACCCATTGTCTAAATATATTTTGCAGAGGAAAAGTATGTCGCTCCTACCTCAGCTTCCTGTCAGGTTGTGTGGCTACGAAGACTATTGAATGACATGTCACATACATAAAATGAGCCAACTCTTATCTTCTATGACACTACTTCAACAATTGTTTTATCCAAAAACCATGTTTTTCATAAGAAAAGAAATCACATTGAAACTCTCTTTCACTTCATACGCGAGCTAGTTAATAATGGTGAAATCACACTTCAATTTTGTGGCCCACGAGACCAACTCCCAGAGATCTTTAAAAATCCACTGAGAAAAAACATTTTTGATTTTTGGAGACAACACTTAGGCATTATCAGTGCTCATTTTTGTAACTCTTGAGTTTACGAGAGAGTGTTAGTTATTTCTTATGAATTTTTATTTTTTTTCCTTTATAGCTTTAGACTATCAACTAATACAATTGTGCTATGCATTTTCCTATTCTAGATCTATCTCTTCTATATTGTCTGTTTCATTTATAGTTTTTTCAACCATATCAATAGCTTAATATATTGTGTGGTGTGAACAAATACTTTAAGGATCTGGCATAACAACAAGAGAAAACAAAACCGTGTCGAATTCCTTGCTACATTTTTTTATGCATTCCTATCTAAAAATTCCTTGGAGGGTTCACATCGATTGTATGTACCCTTGTGTATGCTTTTAACCATAGTTACTAAATTTGACCATATTAAAAAAAAATGAAAATTCACCAATTCGATTTGAATAACGAATAGTTGGATAAAATTTAGTTTGGTTCATAGAATAGGTGGTTTAGTTAGGGATGGGCGTGTACTAAAGGCAATCAAAATACTCCCAAGCACCTTGCTTCTCAATCTTCCCCTTTTATCCTCTCTATAACCCCTTCCTCCACCTCAAACAACCCAACTCCCATCTCAATTGTTTCACAAAATAATCCAAAGAACCCTGCTTCTCAATCTACACCCTTTATCCTCTCCCTAGCTCCTTCTTCCACATCAAACAACCTAACTCCCATCTCAATTGTTTCACCCTTGTTGGTTCTTCTGTATATGACATCGTAATGGGAAAATAGTCACCTTGTTCTCAACCAATTGGGTAGGCATGCTCAATCATTTAGGAAAGCCAGGATGATTGGGACGATCCCATCCCAACAGTGCTCTGGACTTACTACATGACCACCACCAAAATAGTGTGCACCTTATGTGACTCATAGGTTCAAGGGTCAAAGCTTCACTCATGCTTTCAAGGGATGTTTCTTCCTCCAGCTAGAAACAAAACCATTCATATTTTTAAGTTCTTGTTGAAATAAGTCTAGGTCAAGTATTCAGTAAGGCAGGAAGCCTCCCTCGGACACCATGTGAAGTCATGGATTCTGTCACTTTCTCTCGGAAGTAAGAAATGAATTTCTTTAGGAATTAAGGCAGTCCAATAGGCACTATTCTTTAGGGAATCCCTGTAAATTCTTGAGTCCTTTACTGTCGGTTTTCTTCATATAAGATATAAGTGATATTTGATATATTATTACAATGATGAGTGTTTCATATATAGAGAACATAAGGTGACCATCCATGAAAGGATGCGTCCCTTGAATAATCAATAACTATTTGTTATAACTTATTATTATTATATACTATAGTTAATAATCAATGAATAATTATATTATTAATTATTATCTTTAGAGAATGTCTTCTCGATGTTGTCCAAACATCAACACTCCCTCTCAACGAGAGACACATTCTTCAACATGCCACTCTTTTCTTTGAAGTATACAAACTTGACCATAGACTCATTACACTTGTCTGTCAGTCTTGGGAGACATCTCTCTCCCACCTAAACCAAGGAGAAACTCCTTCTGTGGCTCTCCCTCTAAGCCAATTAACTCTCTCTAAGATTAGTCTCGCTTGGGTCTGCATGTAATAGCATATAGCATCTTGAGTCTTTATAATTCCTTGTCAAATCGCAATGACTAGGACAAAGACCACACCACAATATTTCACCATAGGCACACACCTATGAGTGAATGTCGGCTTGATGCTAACTAACACGTGGAAATCACTTCAAGCAACTCAAGTCCATATTATTCCTTGTCATGATCAAGGAAGGACTACGTATGGGAGAATGATCTAGAGAAATTTTGTCACACATGGCACTCCATGTGGAAACACTAGGGTCAACTCCCATAGTGTATGACGTCAAGGGTCAACTCCCTTGACATGTCCTCATGTGCTCTCCACATGGGACATTGGGTTATAAGACAAACTGCACTTATCCCTTCTAGAATAAGTGCCCCACTTACCCCTTCTCAGATAAGTGTCATCACAGATCAAATCAACTCAGTCACAGAAGAGTATGATATGGAGAATGTCTCAGGAAGCTACAAACATCAACACTCCCTCTCAGTAAGGGAGGCATTCTCTGCCATGCCAAGTCTGTCACAAAAGTACTTAAACTTCATCCTGGTTTGGTAAGAACATCAACAACCTGCTCATCTGTAGGAAGGTACTGCACCAATACTTCCTTCCTCTGCACCATGTATTGAATGAAATGGTACATGATCTCAAGGTGGTTCGATTTGTCATGAAACACTGGATTATCAGAGATCTTCACACAACTTTAGTTATCATAATGAATAATGGTAGAATCCAACACATGTTCAAATAAATCTGCACGGAACTTGTGAAGCCACACTGCTTCACAGAGTGTCATACTTAATGCAAGGTATTCTTCTTCTGTTGTGATCAAAGCCACAGAAGTTCGTTTCTTGCTACATCAGGAAACCATGGAAGATCCCAAAGTGAAGCAACACTTGAAGGTGTTCTTTCTGTCCACTGCACTCCCTACCCAATCAGAGTCAATATATTCCTACCATATTATATCAATACTGGAAGTATATCTCAGACCATGTCGAACTGTGCCTCACAAGTAGCTCAACACATGTTTCACAACAATGTGTCTATATCAGATGACTTATAAACTGGCTAAGTGCACTCATTGCATGGAAAAATATTTGGTCTGGTGTTAACCAGATACATCAATTATCCAATCAGCTGTCTATACAGAGTCAGATCAATTTCATCAAAATCGGAAGAAGACACACTTAGTTTCTTTAGAATCATCATTATTGGTATAGCCACGGGCTTGAAGTTTAGTATCTCAAACTTCTTCAATATCTCAACTGTGTACCTCCCCTGAATCGGGAAGATATCATCAGTTCTCTGCCACACCGCTAGTCCCAAGAAGTAGTGAATCATACCAAGGTACTTTATCTCAAAATCAGAGGCCAACGCATACTTTCATTCAATAATAAAGCTCTATGTACCGATCAAAAATAAATCACCAACATAGAGGACCAGAATCAAGTCCTCACAATTAACAGTCTTGTAGTGCAGGTTGGCATCAACAACACTTTTTTTGAAGCCCAAACTCATCAAGAGTCCATCAATCCTCGCATACCAACCTCGAGGTGCCTGCTTGAGTCCATATAGGGCCTTCTTCAACCTACACACATGAGACTCCTTCTCATGTATGATGAAACCATATGGCTTCTCGATGTATATTTCTTCCTCAATCTCTCCATTGAGAAAGGTTGTCTTCACATCCATCTGATGTAGTTTCCAACCCGTGGATTTTGCGAGAGAAATAATCATCTGGATAGACGTGTATCGAGGAAAAAGATAAAATGTCTCCTCATAATGTATTCCCTCCACCTGAGAGAATCCTCTAGTAACAAATCTCGTTTTGTGCCTCTCGATGCTCTTGTAAACTGTGTGTTTGATCTTGTAGATCCATTTAGAAGTTACTACAAACTTTCCCTCAGGTCTCGGAACAATATCCCACATATCATTCTTCATGACAGACTGATACTCCTCCATCATGGCATCTCTCCATACTAGATGACTAGTTGCCTCCTCATAACAAGAAGGTTTAGAATCAATGATGTGGCTCATAGTTGCGGCATAACACAAATATCTCTTAGGTATCTTTCTTTATCGGAAGGTACCATCTCTTTCTGTCTCTTACTCAATATATCTCTGACGAAGGATGACGATCTGATATTCCTTTGAAGACTCACTGTACCCCATATATGTATATTGAACACCCAAATAACCTGAAGTGTCCAACCTCAATCTTTAACTCTTGTGAAGGCCTCCTCACGAGTCATGTTCCTCAAGGAATTTTTTTCTAAACATACATCACAGTCATGGATGCTTGTTCCCATAGAAACATAGGTAAATGTTGATCACAAATCATCGCCTTCACTATCTCAACAACAGATCTATTCTTCCTCTCTGCGACCCCATTTTGTTGAGGGTTGTGAGGAACGGTGTACTCCCTCTTGATCCCTACCTCAAACATCTCTAGGACACGTCAAGGTTCCCTCATGGAACCAATGTCCCCCAAGACATATCGAGGTTTCCTCATGAAACCAATGTCTTGGTTCCTTCATCTAGTAATAAATTGATTACTATGCAATCAACTAGTAGCATACTGCTACTACCATGCCATATGTAGCTCAAATCATCTGCCACAATCTTTATGACTATGTTGCAATCAACCAGTAGCACATGACTACTACAATGTCATCCAATAGTACACAATTGTTTCCATGTCATAGTAGTACACAACTATTGTCCAGTGGTACACAACCACTGCTATAGTCTCCATTACCATGTTGTGATGTTTCTCCTCTCCCAATAGTCTTATTCACACCTAGACACCTAACATGGCATAGGGAAGACTACAACCATAGCCTCATTCACACCTAGCCACCTCGCATGGCTTCCAAAATACTTGTGCCCAACTGAGCATTACTCCCTCAATCACCTCACATGACTAATTAGGGAAACTCTTGTCCAGAGGGGTTTAGTCAGATAGAGGAGAGAAAACACCAGATCTCCCTCTTAACGAGAGTGGACATTCTTTGAGTGATTTCACAGGCTTGAAGATTCTTCCAACACTTTGAATCCTTTCGACCATGGTAGGTGTTACCCATAAGAAACAGTTGATTCTTACTAGTTTGAGGTTCATCTAGCTCGAGATAAAAAAAACCCGAAGGTAAACCTTGCATGACAACCAATATCCAACCTGCTACTAGTGGCCTATAATCCACTTGCCGCCGCATTCAATGTTGCTTAAAAAGCTACATATTGCTCCCACACTTTGCACATGGCTTGTACTACTAATATGATGTTGATCAGACATCTGTCATCGATACTCAGTTATAGCTAGTCGCCCATGGGCTATATATTACAGTTGATGATGCTCATACGTACGATGGGTAACCCATATAAGTAGATTGGTAACTAGAAATATATATATTTCCTACCAATGACTCCTCCCCCCCATCTGGAAGTATGCCAAAAAAGGTGCATCTAAAAAAAGTGTATCCAACCAATCAATTGCATTTGTTATTAATAAGAGCTTTCACCCAACCATTAATGGAAAAAGCGAGAGAAAATGTTTGCAGAAGTGAGCCAACTCCATCAAAAGTTGCAATTGTTGAGTCCAGGCAAGTCTGAATAATAACAATAAGCGTAGAAAGTCTTGGGATCTTTGGATGAGTTCCAGAGGGTAAGAATAACAATATACAATGATGAATAAAATAAAATGTAGAGGTTTTAACTTTAATAATGATTCGGGCGATGGTCTCACTGGGAAGGAATCACAAACAACTAGGTTTGAAGACTTATAGCCAAACAAGAGAAAACACAGTGAACCTCAAAATCAAGTGTTAATTCTCAAGGCGTCTCATCAAACTTATAAATGGAACCATAAACCCAGTGGAAATCCTGGGAAGAAAACACATATGGGGCGCAACTGTCAATTGGGCCTCAAACAGAGAAAGGAAAACATGAGGTCTGTTACTTTGAGCTCTCAACTATTTACATTTTCATATAATAGAGAACACATCAAGAAATAATTCTCACATAGATCATAAACAATGAAATTGTTTACTCACCTTGTTGCATAGAGAACCTCGGGTATGCATTGCCTCTTTCCATCGCTCACCAGATTCGAACCTCACCAAATGCACCGGTCGTATTATAGTGTAGAGACAAAAATTGTGTTACAATACCAAAGGGGGCAAGAACGATGAATGAATGTTACCTCGAGGTCCTCGCTAGAGGAGTAAAAGCAGTTGGTATGCACCCTTACCTCTACCATGTCAAGTCGAGGAAATGGAAAGACTACATTGGGCGTGTTCACCTCAGGGTCAACTTGGAAGGTACGAGATAGGCTCACCATTAATGAACCAGGCCAGGAGTAAATGCCTACAGGACCTGACCTATCATCCACCATAAACGGTTTTTGAACCACTTAACTGTTGAGTCATGTTCACAGTCGAACCCTAGAATGGAAAGACGATGTTAATAGTCAGGCAGAAATTACCTATGTTAGGTATAGGTATATGTTCACTGCGTTGTGGTAACAATACATTATGTA
>JZKD02S1853424.1:209612-227738 GCA_000966675.3 Picea glauca
TTACAAATTGTAAAGACTTCATCAATCATACATGAACATGATTCGAATGGATTTACTTCATTTTTGGAGTCTTAATTGGATTCCTACAGCTTCCAATGATCCTTATTGAGATGCCGTAATTTGTTACAATAACCACATATTCCATTTCCCTTTCTACTTGTTGACTTAGCCATGGATGTTCTACTCAAATGATCTCCCCTTTCTATGGATCGATCACGAGACACCAATGTTTTTAGTGTGGAGGTTTCAATACACCATTTTTTTTATACCTCCTCAGACAACAAAGCTCCATGAACAATATCAAATTCAAGATTCTTAGTTGTACTAAAGATAATGAAAGTGACTAGATGGTCTGAATATTCAGGGAATGAACATAGAAATGTAACTGTCTTATCTTTGTCATCGGGTTTAACATCCATATTATTCAACTGACATATAAAAGTATTAAACATATTCAAATGATCAATAAATTTCATACCTTCTTTCATTTTTAAATTGTATTGCTCCCTCTTCGTGTAGATCTGATTCATCAAGGACTTTGTCATATAAAGGCTCTCCATCCTTCTCCAGAAGCCAGGTGTTGTTTATTCTACAATAATATTCAACAAGACATCATCTACAAGACATAACCGAATTGTGTTTAGGGCTCTAGCATCCAGGGCTTCCCACTCTTCATCGGTCATAGTTGAATGTTCCTTGCTCTTTCCATCTAATGACTTATGCAACCCTTGTTATACTAACAAATCTCCCATTTTAAGTTTCCACAATTTGGAGTTATTTTTACCTTTAATTTTTTAACCGAGAATTGAGAATTCATCATCTTTATTATTAGTTCTCTACACAGAGGCTCCCTCTCTAAATGTCAATTTGAATATTTTTTACTCCAAAAAAATTAATTTGATTTTTGAAAAATATATATTTCCGCTTCAAACTTCATAAATATTCAAACTTCTATAAAAAAAATTAAAAACGCCACCCACTTAAATAACATTTTTTTAAAAAAATATATATACTCCATTTTTTTTAAAAGAAAAATATATTTATCCACAAAATAAGTGGGATTATTTCTCCACAAATTAATCTTTCAAAAAATAAAACTATGATTTTCTATTTTTATGAATCCAAAAATCACTTCAAATACAAATACAAAAAACTTCAACATCAACCTTTCTGTTGTCAAATATAATCAAGGCATAGAAGCTAATATAATTAGAATACAAAGGGTATATATGTCCTGCTTGGAAGCTTTGTTGCAGTATCCTTTCAATATTCCTTCCAGATAGAAGATTCAATATGAAGATCTTTAAGAATTCATGGAATCCTTTCTTCAGGAGGAAGATGCAGAAGTAGCAGAGGAGAATCTACAACAGTCATTAGATCAGTCCTGGGAACAGGTTTGGGTACTCTGATTAAGCCCAAATAGGATGAGGAGTGTGCAACGAAGCCAAACAGATCTCATTGAATACATATCGACGATGGAGAGAAACTGTGGAAATTGCAAGGTAATTAAAGAGTGTGCTAGTTCAAACTCCGCAATCCCTTAGGATCATTGATATTTCTAGATTAATAGATCAATGGTGGATATTGACCCCACTACGGATGAGCATATTCGCATTGTGGAGATCGGGAATGAAATCAATGCGCTAGCAAGTTAAATCTCTACAATCACTCATGGTCATTGATCTTCACGATAAATTTAAACACAACCATTGATCTTACAAGGTGATCCTAAGTCTCGGTGTTCCAAAGTGACTCTGGACCATTGGATCCAGTAGACACGTGTCAGACGATCCCCATATTTGGTGATCTCATACTTAGGAGGATGTAGAGAACAAGTGCTAAAGCTACCAATCACCCGAAGCTCCAAAGAGCTGGAGTAAATCCAAGGTGTTGGTCACGTGGAAGTCATCCAACAGTTCGACGATTTGACACTCCAAGAGAACTGTGAAGCAATGCGGAAAGAGCCCCAAAGTCTGAAGCAATGAAGTGGATCCTGATGACTTGTTTAGAAAATACGTGGAACGCTAGGATCATGCTTAAGTCACTTCGAATATTCGACACTTAAATGAATTTTTGTCATTGAGAAGACAGGGACAAAACTCCCGGTGTCCCGAAAAACATCTCGGAACGTCAGTTCGTTGAGCCTTGTGGGTCATTGATCTTGGTTTCCATTTCAAAATTTTGGCATCAGAAGATATAAACGGTCATGTTGTGTGGAATATTAAAATAAATAATCGAACCTCGAAGAGAAGAAATATGAATCGTCCATATGTCGGAGCTTGAAGACCGTCGATTTAATACTTGGGTGTATTTGTCAATTCGGGAGATTTGTAAAAAGGTGGTGTGGAAAAATCGTCGAAGCATGAAGTGTGAAGGATTCAGAGAGTCGTTGATATGGTGGAATAACAGGAGTCGTCTAATCTTCCCTTTTTCGGTGATTGGCACTTTGTGAGTGCTTTACGTGTTGGTGTGATCAACAAAAATCGTCGAAGCTCGAAATAGTGAAATTTGAGTCATTGATCTCGATGTTGTTTGAAGACCATTGATCTTGTTGCCTATTGTTTGACAGTTCATGAATTGTTTATTCGAAGATAAGAAGTGAAGAAAGTCTCGATGTCCCGAAACACCTAGATCCCAAATCCCCAGAGAATCTCGTTCTCATCCCTTAGTCATATGAATGTTTAAAGATAAAAAAAAAAATCGTTAAAAAAAAAAGGAAGCCCAGATCTCCTAGTTTTCACCATTAAAGGGTTACCATCAATAAAGAATGCAAATCAAAGCTCTGACTTTGCACAGTCATGTGCCTGGATAATCATATTCAAAAAGTTCAATACTAGGATACAAGAAATTTCCTATAGCTTGAGCTTGAAACTTCACTGGTGTGTTTTATGAACAGGACACAGGACGGGGACCTATCTGCTTGCATCAAGTGATATTAGAGGTACTTCTTTATCCTCGAGAAAAAGAATTGTTATGATGTTTTTTACAAAAATGGCCACCTCTAACCATTTAGGACCAACACAAAGGTCGATTCTTCTTGGGAATAAATATGAACTTTGGTCTCTCAAAATGAGATCCTTCTTACAAGCACAGGATTGTTGGGATCCAGTCAATATTGGTTATGTGGAACCAGATCCAACAGATCTAGACACTATGAACAATCAAGAAAGAGTTTCTTAGGCAGAACAGAGTAAAAGAGAGAATAAATCCTATTTCTGGATTCAAAACTCATTGGATGACTTAATTTTCTAAAAAATCACATGTTGTTACCTCAAAACATGCCTGAGACATTCTCAGTACAACCTAACAAGGAAATGAAAAGGTCCAAATAGTGAAGAAACAGACCTTGAGGACACATTTTGAGACTTTAAAAATGATAGAGTCTAAAAATATTGATCAATTTATGGCCAGACTTATGGGAATTGTAAACCAGATCAGGTTGACTAGTGAATCCATCCTTGATCAAAGGATTGTTGAGAAAGTCCTCAGAAGTCTTCCAAAGAAATTTGAGATGGTTGTTATAGCCATCCTTGAATGCAAGGATCTGACAATTTTTTCAGCAGATGAACTCATGGGTTCTCTATTGTCACATGAGACCATACTACATCTAGAAGATGAGTCAACAGCCAATGCGTTCAAGGCTCAATTCTCTTTCAACATAGGGAGAGGAAGAGGTAGAGGCAGAGGCAGTGGTCATAGAGAAAGAGGGAGAAGTCCAAGAAACAATCACTCAAGTGAAAGTCACACACATCAAAATCAAAATCAAAATTTCCAGCCTCGAAGAGGCAGAGGGAGGAGATCCAATGACAAAGAAAGCATACAATGTTATTACTGCAAAAAGTATGGGCACTATGAATCTGAATGCAGAAAGAAGCAAGAGTATTAACACCCAGGAAGAGCACATGTCTCAAATCATGAAGGAGACACCTCAGATGGGACGTTTATATCATGTCACAAAACTAAGAACAACGCAAGGACCTATGGTTCCTAGACAGTGAATGCAACAATCACATGACAGGTAACAAAGATTTACATTCTTGCAGTGATCCTACTATTTCATGCAATATTACACTTGAATATGACTCTTTAGTCAAAGTTCAAGGAAAATGAATTGTACCTATTCTAACTACATATTACACATATTACCAGGCTTGTACTATTAATATAATGTTGATCAAACATCCATCGTCGATACCAGTTATAGCTAACTAGCGGCCCGCGGACTATCTATTACCGTTGATGATTCCCGTACGTACGCCGCCGTGATTACCATATTTCCTGCCGATGATTCCTCTCTCCATCTGGAGGTATGCCAAAACAGGTGCATCCGTGTAGCCAACCAATCAATTGCATTCGTTATTAATAAGAACTTCCACCGAACCATTAAGGGAAAAAGCGAGAGAAAATGTTTGCAGCAGTCAGCCAACTCCATCAAAAGTTGCAATTGTTGATTCCAGCCTCTATGGATAAATGCAGGGACCTACAATTTATTTTGTTGTCCTAGAATGGAAGATAGTGTTGACCTAGAATGGAAGATGTGTTTGGGGAGTAGATCGTAGAAATAATCCAGTCAACATGACCCTCGATCAACTGTTTTGTGGAAACATTTCGAGTCAAATCAATAATGGAGCTAACAAAATCAAATAAAATTATATTTTTACCTAATCAATTTGATGTTCTTGTAAAACATAATACTTTAAATTCACAAGAACTTTAATGTCCCCTAACAATTTTTTTTTTTTTATTTGGGAAATTTTGGGTAATTACACGGATTGTACCTGGACAGAAGATTTGTAGTATCAATACTCAAGTACCTAATGTCGATCAATCGAGATCTTCTCTTGCTATGAATTTCAGTCATTTCAAGGAACTGACTATGATTGGAACAAGTTCCATGCCACAGACTCATTCCACACTATATATAAGTGAAATTTCTGCAACGGTCACAGTAGGGAAAAGTAATTTAGCTAAAGTGTTGGAGTCTGAAAAGCTTGAGGTGGTTGTTGGTCCGAGAGGAAAAGATCAACAAAAACCTCTACTATTCCCAGATATTCTAAGGTCTACCAAAACGCAGAGGGGGATTGTACCTGGAAAACATATTTGTAGTATCAATACTCAAGTACCTAATGTCAATCAATTGAGATATGTTGTTGCTATGAGTTTTATCCATTTCAAGGACCTAACTGTTGTTGGAATAGGTGCCATGCCACATACTCATTCCACACTAAATAGCAGTGAAATTGCTACAGGGGTCACAGTAGGGAAAAGCAATGCAGCATAAGTGTTGGAGTCTGAAAAGCTTGAGCTGGTTGTTGGTCTGAGAGGACAAAATTAGAAAAACCACTACTATTCCCAGATATTCAAAGGTATGTTGAAACACAGAGGGGGATTGTACTTGGACAGAAGAAATTTAGTATCAATACTCAAGTACCTAATGTCGATCAATTGAGATCTGTTGTTGCTATGAGTTTCAGTCGTTTCAAGGACCTGGTTGTGCTTGGAACATGTGCCATATCACATACTCATTCCACACTAAGTAATAGTGAAATTGTTGCAGGGGTCACAATAGGACAAAGTAATGTAGCATAAGTGTTGGAATCTGAAAATCTTAGGTTGGTTGTTGTTCTGAGAGGACAAGATCAACAAAAATCTCTACTATTCCAATATATTCAAAGGTTTTTCGAAACACAGAGGGATATTGTACCTGGAAAAAATATTTGCAGTATCAATACTTAAGTACCTAATGTCGATAAATTGAGATCTGATGTTGCTATTAGTTTTATCCGTTTAAAGGACCTGACTATGCTTGGAACAGGTGCCATGCCACAGACTCATGGTAATATGCTTGCAAAGACGACAACACATAGGGTAAAATGAAAGCGAGGTATCAAAGAGACATCTATTGTTTGTGCCAATGAAGAGAATGCATTGTCAAATGGTGATGACAGGGAATGGGTAAGGAAGTATTTGATGCCATATGATGCCTTGAGGCACAATCTAATGTATGAAGATGAATTATTCAATGAAGCATGTGGAGGAACAAACTATACTTACTTAATGACATGGACCATAATGAATAATAAAAGTCAATGGATAAACCGATGTAGAATATTTATAGGTTCAGTCCTAGGTGTTCATTAGGTATACTATGGTAGGTGTGGGTGATATTAACCTCTACGTGTAACCTTTGACGAGACTAGAATATTTTGGGAAGAAAGAGAACTTAAAAAAGTGTGTGAGAACCCTAGAATACATATCGCCTCAGTAGAATATATAATATTATGGTATTATACTCTGGGAAGATGAGTCGGCTACATAGGAAAAATGTAAAGAGAAAATGTAATTACCAGAAAGTCAAGTCGACCCATCCAGAAACCTCACTTTCTGGTAATTACATTTTATGTTTATCTTTTTCCTATTTATCCTAGTTATATTCCTAGAGTATAATAACTTAATATTATATATTATGTTGAGCTGACATGTCGTCTAGGGTTCTGACACATCTGTTTAGGGTTTCTCTTTCTTCTCGAAATATTCTAGTCTCGCTAAAGGTTACACGTACAGGTTGATACCTCCCGTAGCTACCATAATATCAGCAATGAACACCTCGGACTAAACCTATAAATATTCTACCTTAGTTTATCCATTTCCTTTTATTCTTCATTATGGTTCATGTCGTTAAGTAAGTACGCTTTGTTCCTCCACTTGCTTCATTGCATAATTCATCTTCATTCATCAGATTGCGCTGCAAGACATCATATATCATCAGAGCCTTCCTCACCCATTCCCTGTCGTCATCATTTGACGATGCATTATCTTCAATGGCACAAACAATATATGTCTCTTTGATACCTCACTTGCATTTTTCCCTATGTATTTTCGTCTCTATAAGCAAATTACCATGAGTCTGTGGCATGGAACCTGTTACAAGCACAGTCGGGTCCTTGAAACGGATGAAAATCATAGAAACAATAGATATAAATTGATCAACATTAGGTATGATCCATGTGGATATCGGTAATAGGATCAAAACAGTTTTCTGGCAATTTTGGTCATTTACTATTTTTAGCAATTTTCTGGTACCATTTTAAGGGCCTAAATGAATGGTTTTGGAGATCAATATTCTCAATGATAGCCAAAGGATATGATTGATACCTTTAAATGAATTTCCTCGACAATACCTTTCCAACGAGATATCATTTACCCCAAATGGAGATCGTATGCCAAAGTTACGCCCCTGGGAAGTTGATACACCAAACTACCCAAAACAGGGTGCACAAAACTGTTGGCTTTTCATCTTCTGGGGTTAGGGTTTTGGATTTTATTTTTGATAAAAAGGACTTTAGAGCCTCATTGTAAAATCATCTTCTTACGAATGCAAGTGGTCGTCACATCTCTTCTCAGAGATAAGCTACCACCATTCCAACAAGTCTTTCACTTTGTATTTTTACAATCTTTGTACATTTTTGTTCATTAATAGAAAATTGTGTATTACTCTATCTTTGTTTTTATGGTTGCATCTCTGATACATTTCTATTATATCACCGGATATTTGAGATATATATATACATTTATATGGGAATAGTAGAGGTTTTATTTGATCTTTTCCTCTCATAACAACAAATAGCTCAATATTTTCATAATCCAAAAATTTTGTTGAATTACTTTTCCCTACTATGACACCTGCAACAATTTGACTTGTATTTAGTGTGGAATGAGTCTGTGGCATGGCACCTGTTCCAAGCATAGTCAGGTCCTTGAAATGACTGAAACTCATAGAAATAATAGATATCAATTGATCGACATTAGGTACTTGAGTATCGATACAACAAATCTTCTATCTAGGTACAATTCCCCTCTATGTTTCAAAAAACCTTCGAATATCTGGGAATAGTAGAGGTTTTTGTTGATCTTGTCCTCTCAAACCAAAAACTAGCTCAAGCTTTTTAGACTCCAACACTTTAGCTGCATTACTTTTCCCTACTGTGACCCATGCAACAATTTCACTGTTCTTTAGTGTGGAATGAGTCTGTGGCATGGCACATGTTCCAATCACAGTCAGGTCCTTGAAATGACTAAAATTCATAGCAAGAGAAGATCTTGATTGATCTAAATTAGGTACTTGATTATTGATACTACAAATCTTATGTCCAAGTACAATCCCCCTCTGTGTTTCGGCAGAGATTCAAATATCTAGGCATAGTAGATTCTTTTTTCTTATCTTGTCCTCTCAAAGAGACAACCATCTCAAGATTTGCAGATTAAATATTTTCGAGTTTAGGTACATATCTTACATTTGTTAACTTTCTTACTATTCCATCAAAAATATTAATCATAATACTCTCAACCCCACAGTCTTATAGGAAACATTTTTTCCCATAAGAACACTACCACCATAAATATCTTGGTATGTAGAAAACCAATATTGATGTGGACACAAATGGTGTGAAGCACCATAATCTAATAACCACTCTTCATAAAATTATGAGACATTACAAATTGTAAATACTTCATCAATCATACATGGAAATGAGTTGAATGGATTTGCTTCATTTTTTGAGTCTTCATTGGACTCCTATAGGTTCCAATGATCCTTTTTAAGATGCCCTAATTTGCTACAATAACAACATATTCCCTTTCCCTTTCTACTTGTTGACTTAGCCATGGATGTTCTACTCAAATCCTCTCCCCTTTCTGTGGATCGATCACTAGACACCAATGTTTCTATTGTGGACATTTCAATACTCCATTTTCTTTGCACCTCCTCAAACAACAAAGATCCATGAACAATATCAAATTCAAGATTCTTTGTTGTACTAAAGATAATGAAAGTGACTAGATGGTCTGAATATTCAGGGAATGAACATAGCAATGTAACTTCCTTATCTTTGTCATTGGGTTTAACATCCATGTTATTCAATTGAAATATAAAAGTATTAAACACATTCAAATGATCAATAAATTTCATGCTTTCTTTCATTTTTAAATTGTATTGCTCACTCTTCATGTAGATCCAATTCGTCAAGGAATTTTACATATAAAGGCTCTCCATCCTTCTCCATAAGCCAGTTGTTGTTTATTCTGCAATAATATTAAACAAGACATCATCTGCAAGACATAACCGAATTGTGTTTAGGGATCTAGCATCCAGGTCTTCCCACTCTTCATCGATCATGGTTGAACATTCCTTTATCTTCTCATCTAATGCCTTATGCAACCCTTTTTATACCAACAAATCTCTCATTTTAAGTTTCCACAATTTGGAGTTATTTTTACCATTAAATTTTTTACCCTCGAATTGAGAATTCATCATCTTTTTTATTAGTTATGTACATAGAGGCTTCCTCTTTAAATATCAATTTGAATTTTTTTTCACTCCAAATAATTAATTTGATTTTTGAAAAATATATATTTCCTCTTCAAACTTCATAAATATTCAAACTTCTATAAAAAATTTAAAAACTCCACCCACTTAAATAAGGTTTTTAAAAAACAAAATATATATTCCTTTTTTTGTTAAAGAAAAATATATTTATCCAAAAAAATAAGGGGGGATTGTTTCTCCACAAATGAATCTTTCAAAAAATAAAACTATAATTTTCTATTTTTATGAATCCAAAAATCACATCCAAAAATCACTTCAAATACGAATAAAAAAAACTTCAACATCAACCCTTTTTTTGTCAAATATAATCAAGGCATGGAAGCTATTATCATTAGAATACAAAGGGTATGTGTGTCCTCCTTGGAAGCTCTACTGCAGTATCCTTTCAATCTTCCTTCTAGATAGACGAAACCCTCCTTGGCTCCTCTTTCTTTGAGCGCGACAACTCTACTACAATATCCAGTCAACCTCTTTGGGAAAATACGAAACCATTCTCAACTCCACTTTCCTTTCACACTAGGCTCAATGGAACCCTTCTAAACTACTCTTGCACGTGATGGATCAGCTCAACTTGTCGTGCACATGAACAGAGAAAACTCTCGGTTCTCTGCAAGTGGGAAAAATATATATCGGCTCAACCATTTCCTCCCTCTATGCTCTATGACTTAGCCTCTCCCTCTCCTAAGGATCCTTAAAAATCAAATGGTGTCTAGGGTTTTACTCTGTTGCTCCTCCTATGCTCGACCTTTTCTACTCTGTGACTCATTTCTTCCTCCACTGACCAAATTTTTTTCACCTTTGCTTTTATTCCACTTGGTGGTATTTAAGATATTGAACATAATAATAAATGCAATAAATATGACAATAAATACAAATATATAACTCAGATAACACACAATATTTATGTGGTAAAACCCTGCCTGTGTGTCAAGGAAACATCCATGTATCTGTATCTTTAATATTCAAGATAGGCTTGCAATAAAGCTTACAACTTGATACATGTCTGACACTTCATAGATATACATCTATCTTGAACACTTACATAGTTACAAGAACTACCAACCATTATAAAAACTTCCATAGTGTCTTAAACTAACATCACCAATTATTTACATATGTAATTTTCGGTTTTTACATTTTGTTTTGATCAATTGTTGTCACATTTTAAAAACGTGTTTCTCCTCAAACACAATAATTTTATCTTCTTACTCATACAATTGTTAGTTATAACCTCAACAACGTATGATTGTACATTGCCAGGTGTTCTGGACAGATGTACCAGTCATTAGGATTTTCTTTTGACTTCTTGATCTTCTTGTTTCGTTTTCCCTTTATAGATTTAGACTATCAACTAATACAATTGTGCTCTAAATCTTTCTATTCTAGATCTGTCTATTATGTATTATCTGTTTCGTTTATAGTTTTGTCATGGTATCAAAGCGTGGGAGATAAGACTCTTCACAGAGCCTAGAGAGTAGTCCATTAAAGGAGAACTGGAGCAGTCTGCTAAAGGAGCGTTGGAGACATCAATCTGCTAAACAAGAGCACGAGGTAGATTTGTAGAAGAAGAGATTTAACAATTCATGGAATCATTTCTTCAGGAGGAAGATGTAGAAGTAGTAGAGGAGAATCTACATCAGTCGTTAGATCAGCCATGGGAACAGGTCTCGGTCCTCTCATTAATCCCAAATAGGATGAGGAATGTGCAAGGGAGTCGAACATATCTTATTTTTTAGATCTAGGTATGAGAGAAAATATCCATCTGATCATTTAAACATTAAGTCAAGACCGTCAGATCTCATTGAAGATAAATCAACGGTGGGGAGAAATTGCAGAAATCACAAGGGAATTAAAGATTGTGCAAGTTCAAACTCTGCAATCTCTTAGGATCATTGATCTTTCTAGATCAATAGATCAACGGTGGACATCAACCCCACTACGGACGAGCATATTTTCATTGTGGAGATCAGGAAGGAAATTAATGTGCTAGCAAATTAAAGCTTTGCAATCACTCATGGTCATTGATCTTCACGATACATTTAAACACGACCGTTGATATTACAAGGTGATCCAAAGTCTTGGTGTTCCAAAGTGACTCTGGACCATTAGATTGAGTAGACACGTGTCAGACGATCCCCATATTCGGTGATCTCATACTTCAGAGGAAGTAGAAAATAGGTGCTAAAGCTACCAATCACCCGAAGCTCCAAAGAGCTGGAGTAAATCCAAGCTATTGATCATGTGGAAGTCATCTGAGAGTTCAACGATTTGAGACTCCGGCAGAACTCTGAAGTAATGTGGAAAGAGCCCAGAACGTCGAAGCACCGAAGTGGATCATGGCCACTCATTTAGAAAACACATGGACCGTTGGGATCATGCTTACATCACTTCGGACATTGGACACTTCGGTGAATTTTTTTCATTGAGAAGACAGGGACAAAACTCCCAGTGTCCTGAAAAAAATCTCGGCCATCAGTTGGCTGAGCGTTGTGGGTCGTTGATCTTGGTTTCCATTTCAGCATTTTTGCATCGGCGGATACGAAGGGTCGTGTTGTGTGGAAGACCAAAATAAATCGGTGAAGCCTGAAGAGAAGAAATATAAATCGTCCATTTGTCAGAGCTTGAGGACCGTCGATTTAATACTTGGGTGTATTCGGCGATTTGAGAGATTTGTAAAAAGGTGTTGTGGAAAAATAGTCGAAGGAGGAAGTGTGAAGGAGGCACAGAGGAGTTTATGTGGTGGAAGAATAGGATCCATCTGATATTCCCTTTTTCGGTGATTGACACTTTGTGGGTGTTTTATGTGTTGGTGTGATCAAAAAAAATCGTCGAAGCCCAAAACAGTGATATTTGAGTCGTCGATCTCGTTGCTTGTTGAAGACCGTTGATCTTGCTTCCTATTGTTTGACAGTTCACGAATTTTGTATTCGAAGATAAGAAGGGAAGAAAGTCCCAATTTCCCGAAACTCATAGAGCCTAAAGACCCAGAGCATTTGGTTCTCATCCCTTGGTCATATGAACATTTAATGTTAAAAAAAAAAATCATTAAAAAAAAGGAACCCCAAAGCTCCTAGTTTTCACCATTAAAGGGTTATAATCGATCAATAATGCAAATCAAATATCTGAGTTTGCACGATATTGTGCTCGGATAATCATATAAAACAAGATCGATACCAGGATATAAGAAATTTCCTATAGCTCGACATCGAAACTTCGTTGGTGTGTTTTATGTGGAGGACACAGGACGAGGACCTGTCTCCTTGGATCAAGCAATATCAGAGGTATTTATTTATCCCTGAGAAGAAGAATTGTTATGATGTTTTTTACAAAAATGGCCACCTCTAACCATTTAGGACCAACACAAGGGTCGATTCTTCTTGGGAAAAAATATGAATTTTGGTCTCTCAGAATGAGATCCTTCCTACAAGCACAGGATTGTTGGGATCCAATGGATCTTGGATATGTGGAACCAGATCCAGAAGATCTAGCTACTATGAACAATCAAGGAATAGTTGCTTAGGAAGAACATAGGAAAAGAGAGAATAAATCCTAGTTCTGGATTCAAAACTCAGTAGATGACTCAATTTTCTAAAAAAACATAGGTTTTGTTACCTCAAAACATGCCTGGTATATTCTCAGTAAAACCTACCAGGGAAATTAAACGGTCCAAATAGTCAATCTACAGACCTTGAGGACACATTTTGAGACTTTAAAAAAGATAGAGTCTAAAAATATTGATCAATTTATGACCAGAGTTATGGGAATTTTAAACTAGATCAGGTTGACTAGTGAATCCATCCCTGATCAAAAGATTGTTGAGAAAGTCCTTGGAAGTCTTACAAATAAATTTGGGATGGGTTTTATAACCATCCTTGAATGCAAGGATCTGAAATTTTTTTCAACAGATGAACTCATGGGTTCTCTATTGTCACATGAGACTAGACTACATCTAGAAGATGAGTCAACAGCCAATGCCTTCAAGGCTCAATTCTCTTTCAACAGAGGGAGAGGAAGAGGCAGAGGGAGAGGTCACAAAGAAAGAGGGATAAGTCTAAGAAACAATCACTCAGGTGAAATCCGCACACATCAAAATCAGAATCAAAATTTCCAGCCTCGAAGAGGTAGAGGGAGGAGATTCAATCACAAAGAAATCACACAATTCTATTACTGCAAAAAGTATCGACACTATGAATCTGAATGCAAGAAGAAGCAAGAATATTAACACCTAGGAAGAGCACATGTCTCAAATCATGAAGGAAACACCTCAGATGGGATGTTTCTCTCATGTCACAGAACTAAAGAACACCACAAGGACCTCTAGTTTTTGGACAGTGGGTGCAACAATCACATGACAAGTAACAAAGATTTACTTTCTTGCATTGTTTCTACTATTTCATGTGATATTACACTTTGATATGACTCTGTAGTCAAATTTCAAGGCAAAGGAACAATACCTATTATCACTAAACAAGATGTAAAGAAAGACATAAACGATGTCTATCACGTTCGAGATCTGAAACATAATCTGAGTGTAGGACAACTAGTTTAAAATGGCTATAAGGTACTTTTTGAAGGAGCATCATGTAGGGATAGAATGTTTCCCCTAACCCATATAACTTCAAATTTGACCCAATCTTATGCACAAAGTGCAACCACCCCCAATGAAACTATGACTTGGCATACAGGGTTTGGACCTTTTCCCTTTCAAATTCTAAGCCTTCTGGAGAAGCACTCCATGGTCAAAGGTGTACCTATCTTCAAAGAGATAAATCCCCCATGTGAGTCTTGAATTCTTGGAGAACATAAGAGAACAATCTTTCCACATTCCTCCACTTAGGCAAAACAACACTTAGAGTTGGTTCACACTGACCTATGTGGACCAATGCAAACAAATTCAATAGGTAGTATCTTTTATTTTCTAATATCTATTGATGAATTTAGTAAGAAAATATGGATCTATTTCCTCAGACACAAGTCTGAAACCTTTTCAAAGTTCAAGGAGTTCAAGGTTGAAGCTCAAAAACATAGTGGGTGTGAAGGTTCTGAGGTCATATGGAGGACGAGAATATTGTTCAACATAATTTGAAAATTTATGCAAATCACATGGCATAATCATGGAAACCACAACCAGGTATACTCCACAGCAAAATGGTGTGGATGAGAAGAAAAAACAGACTATAATGAACATGGAAAGGATCCTTTTTAGAGATAAGTGTTTGTCAAATCTATTTTGGCATTAGGCTATAGCATGCTCAATTTATCCTCTGAATATATATCCAACAAATAGTGTCAATATGAAGGTCCCTCAAGAAGCATGGTGTGGGACAAAATTGAATGTTCTTGATCTTAGGAATTTTCGATGCATTCCATTTTCTTACATACCTTCTGAATTGAGGAAGAAAATTGATGATCAAAGTGAGAAATGTATTTTTGTTGGCTAGAGTGAGAGATCCAAATCCTACAGACTCTACAATATGATTTCAAAGAAAGTCATTCTCAACAGAGATGTCAAATTTCTTGAACATTATCTCCGGAGTGAGTCTAAAAATCGCTCTATGGATAGCCAAAATCCATTGTTGCCACTTCCTCAACAGACAGATAATTCAGGACAACAATCACATCATCTTGTGCTTCCAATATTGTAGATACAAGGACAACCTCAAACATCTCAGGAAAAATCATCCTCAAGCATAAATTCATCCTCTGAACTTCAGAATCAGAGAACTCGAAGCTTGAGTGAAATCCATTAGCAGTTGGATTATATTGATCAGCACAATCTTTTTGCATTAATTTCATGTCAACCTACATCTTTTAAAGAGGCATTCAAAGAGCCACATTGGGTTCAAACCATGAACCAAGAAATTGACTCTATTGAGAAGAAAAAAACATGGGATCTTGTGGATCTTCCCAGACATAAGACAATTATTGGTTTTAAGTGGGTTTACAAGACTAAACTTAATAAAAATCGGAAGATTGAAAAAAACAAAGCAAGATTTGTTCCCAAAGGATTCTCACAGCAACCAGACATTGATTATGGTGAAACTTTTTCTTTCATGAATGGTGTCTTACAAGAAGAGGTCTATCTGGATCAGCAACCTTGATTTGAAGTCAAAGAGCATCAGACCAAAGTCTATCGGTTGGAAAAATACTTCTATGGCTTAAAGAAAGCTCCAACATATTGGTACAACAAAATTGATACTTACCTAATCAAGAGTGGTTTCCGCAGAAGCCAAAATGAGCCAAATCTATACACCAGAACAGATAAGGTAAAATTATGATTGTATATATTTATGTTGATGGTCCATGATATATACTGAAAATATTCAATTAATCAGTTTTAAACATGCCATCCAATCTTAGTTTGAGATGACAGATCTTGGAATAATGAAATATTTTTGGGGATTGAGGTTAACCAATCAACCAAAGGGATTTGTGTCTGTCAGAAAAATTATGCATCAAACATCATCAAAAGATTCTGCATGGAAGACTACAATCCAACAGAAACCACTCTACCCCTAGGAACAAAATTGAGCAAGCAAGATGAAGGCCCTATAGCGGATTCAACTTTATACAAAATTTTAGTAGGAAATTTGTTGTATCTTTCAACAACTAAACCTAATATTATGTATGCAGTTGGCTTTGTTTCCAGGTTCATGGAATCTCCCAAAGATTCTCACTCGAAGATGGAGAAAATGTTTCTGATATATGTTGCGGGAACTCTCAATTTTGGTTTATGGTACACTCAATCTGAAGATAATCATCTTTCTAGTTACACTGACATTGATATTGCAGGCAACCTAGATGACCAAAAAAGCACCTCAGGGTACACTTTTCACCTCGACACGAAACTAATTTCTTGGGCATCAAAGAAGCAACCCATTGTTTAAATATATTCTACAGAGGAAAAGTATGTCTTTCCTACCTCAGCTTCCTGTCAGGTTGTGTGGATATGAAGACTATTGAATGAAATGTCACATACATAAAATGAGCTAACTCTTATCTTCTATGACACTACTTTAGCAATTGTTTTATCCAAAAACCATGTTTTTCATAAGAAAACCAATCACATTGGCACTCGCTTTCACTTCATACACGAGCTAGTTAATAATGGTGAAATCACACTTCAATTTTGTGGGCCACGAGACCAACTCCCAGACATCTTTAAAAATCCACTGGGAAAAACCATTTTTTATTTTCGGAGACAACACTTAGGCATTATCAGTGCTCATTTTTGTAACTCTTGAGCTTAGGAGAGAGTGTTAGTTATTTCTTATGACTTTTTTTTTTTTCCTTTATAGCTTTAGACTATCAACTAATACAATTGTGCTATGCATTTTCCTATTCTATATCTATCTCTTCTATATTGTTTCTTTCATTTATAGTTTTTTCAACCATATCGATAGCTTAATATATTGTGTGGTGTGAACAAATACTTTAGGGATCTGGCATAACAACAAGAGAAAACAAAATCATGTTGAATTCCTTGCTACAATTTTTTACGCATTCCTATCTACAAATTCCTTGGAGGGTTCACATCGATTGTGTGTACCCTTGCGTATGCTTTTAACCATAGTTACTAAATTTGACCATATTAAAAAAAAAATGAAAATTCACCAATTCGATTTGAATAACGAATAGTTGGATAAAATTCAGTTTGGTTCATAGCATAGGTGGTTTAGTTAGGGATGGGTGTGTACTAAAGGCAGTCTAAATACTCCCAAGCACCCTGCTTCTCAATCTACCCCTTTTATCCTCTCTCTAGCCCCTTCCTCCACCTCAAACAATCCAACTCCCATCTCAATTGTTTCACAAAATAATCCAAAGAAACCTGCTTCTCAATATGCACCCTTTATCCTCTCCCTGGCCCCCTCCTTCACCTCAAACAACCCAACTCCCATCTCAATTATTTCACCCTTGTTGGTTCTTTTGTATATGACGTCATAATGGGAAAATAGTCACCTTTTTCTCAACCAATTGGGTAGGCATGCTCAATCATTTAGGAAAGCTGGGATGATTGGGACTATCCCATCCCAGCAGTGCTCTGGACTTACTACATGACCACCACCAAAATAGTGTGCACCTTATGTGACTCATAGGTTCAAGGGTCAAAGCTTAACTCATTCTTTCAAGGGATGTTTCTTCTTCCATCTAGAAACAAAACCATTCGTATTTTTAATTTCTTGTTGAAATAAGTCTCTCTCAAGTATTCAGTAAGGTAGGAAGCCTCGCTCGGGCACCATGTGAAGTCATGGATTCTATCACTTTCTCTTAGAAGTAAGAAATGAATTTCTTTAAGAATTATGGCAGCCCAATAGGCACTATTCTTTAGGGAATCCCTGTAAATTCTTGAGTCCTTTACTGTTGGTTTTCTTCATATAATATATAAGAAATATTCGATATATTATTACAGTGATGAGTGTTCCATATATAGAGAACATAAGGTGACCATCCATGAAAGGATGTGTCCCTTGATTAATCAATAACTATTTGTTAGTATTACTATATACTTTAGTTAATAATCAATTAATAATTATATTATTAATTATTATCTTTAGAGAATGTATTCTCGATGTTGTCCAAACATCAACACTCCCTCTCAAGGAGGGAGATATTATGCAATATGCCACTCTTTGTTCGACAACACAGGTATTCCAACAGAGGACGAACACCTTCAGTAACCACTCACATAACCAGATCAAAGATCAACACACCGATGTTTTCACGTGGTAAAACCCCTACGG
>JZKD02S1853424.1:256161-271823 GCA_000966675.3 Picea glauca
TGACGATGCATTCTCTTCATTGGCAAAAACAATTTATGTCTCTTTGATACCTTGCTTTCATTTTCACCTATGTGTTTTCATCTCTGCAAGCAGATTACCATGAGTCTTTGGCATGGAACCTATTCCAAGCACAGTCGGGTCCTCAAAATGACTGAAACTTATAGAAACAAAAAATATAAATTGATCTACATTAGGTATGATCCAGGTGGATATCATTGGCCACCCACATTTTCAACCTGGCTCAATAAACAAATATGGCAATTTTGGTCATTTACTATTTTTAGCAATTTTTAACTTCTTGGGCCATTTTGAGGGCCTAAATGAAGGGTTTTGGGGATCAATCATCTCAATGTTATCCAAAGGCTCTTATGGATCCCCCTAAATGAATATCCTCAGTGATACCTTTCCAACGAGATATTGTGCACCCCAAATGGAGATCGTATGCCCTATTGTGACCCTTGCAACAACACTTTTTCTGCATTACTTTGCCCTATTGTGACCCTTGCAACAACACTTTTTCTGCATTACTTTGACCTATTGTGACCCTTGCAACAATTTCACTTCTATTTAGTGTGGAATGAGTATGTGGCATGAAACATGTTTCAAGCACAGTGAGGTCCTTGAAATGACTGAAATTCATAGAAAGAGAAGATCTTGATTGATCGACATTAGGTACTTGAGTATTGATACTACAAATCTTATGACCAGGTACAATCCCCCTCTGTGTTTCGTCAGAGCTTCAAATATATGGGCATATTACATGTTTTTGTTGATCTTTTCCTCTCAGAGCAACAACCAGCTCAATCTTTGCAGATTAACTCTTTTTTAGTTCAGGTACATATCTTACATTTGTTAACTTTCTTACTATTCCATAAAAAATACTAATCAAAATACTCTCAACCCCACAGTCCTACAGGAAACATTTTTTCCAAAAAGAACACTACCACCATAAATAGCTTGGTATGTAGAAAACCAATATTGATGTGAACACAAATGGTGTGAAGAACCATAATCTAATAACCACTCTCATGGATGATTTTAGGGGCTAAATTTCTCTAATGGGATAATTTTCCATGGTTTTTCCAAAAACAAGATTCGTTATTTTAAAAATGATTCACCCAAATTCTATAGGATAAAAAAATATTACCTTAAAAATCGCCAATATTTTATAAAAACTATATAAAATCCTTAGAAATTTGAATATTTTTCAAAAATATCGCCAAACATTTATAGTTTGCATATGAAGAATAAGTAAGATTCGCTAAGGTTTCTACATTTTAAAATAAATTTCCATCCTTAAAATCTTCCCCGAGGTCCACTCTTAATAAAATTATGAGACATTACAAATTGTAAAGACTTCATCAATCATACATGAACATGATTCAAATGGATTTACTTCATTTTTGGAGTCTTAATTGGATTCCTACAGCTTTTAATGATCCTTATTGAGATGCCCTAATTTGTTACAATAACCACATATTCCCTTTCCCTTTCTACTTGTTGACTTAGCCATGGATGTTCTACTCAAATGCTCTCCCCTTTCTATGGATCGATCATGAGACACTAATGTTTTTAGTGTGGAGGTTTCAATACACCATTTTCTCTATACCTCCTCAGACAACAAAGCTCCATGAATAATATCAAATTCAAGATTCTTAGTTGTACTAAAGATAATGAAAGTGACTAGATGGTCTGAATATTCAGGGAATGAACATAGAAATGTAACTGTCTTATCTTCGTAATCGGGTTTAACATCCATATTATTCAACTGACATATAAAAGTATTAAACATATTCAAATGATCAATAAATTTCATACCTTCTTTCATATTTAAATTGTATTGATCCCTCTTCGTGTAGATCTGATTCGTCAAGGACTTTTTCATATAAAGGCTCTCCATCCTTCTCCATAAGTGAGTTGTTGTTTATTCTACAATAATATTCAACAAGACATCAATCGAATTGTGTTTAGGGCTCTAGCATCCAAGGCTTCCCACTCTTCATTGGTCATAGTTGAATGTTCCTTGCTCTTTCCATCTAATGACTTATGCAACCCTTGTTATACTAACAAATCTCACATTTTAAGTTTCCACAATTTGGAGTTATTTTTACCTTTAATTTTTTAACCTTGAATTGAGAATTCATCATCTTTATTATTAGTTCTCTACACAGAGGCTCCCTCTCTAAATGTCAATTTGAATATTTTTTTACTCAAAAAAAAATTAATTTGATTTTTGAAAAATATATATTTCCTCTTCAAACTTCATAAATATTCAAACTTCTATAAAAAAAAATTAAAACGCCACCCACTTAAATAACATTTTTAAAAACCAAAATATATATTCCATTTTTTTTAAAAAGAAAAATATATTTATCCACAAAATAAGTGGGATTGTTTCTCAACAAATGAATCTTTCAAAAAATAAAACTATGATTTTCTATTTTTATGAATCCAAAAACCACTTCAAATACAAATACAAAAAACTTCAACATCAACCTTTTTGTTGTCAAATATAATCAAGGCACAGAAGCTATTATAATTAGAATACAAAGGGTATATATGTCCTGCTTGGAAGCTTTGTTGTAGTATCCTTTCAATATTCCTTCCAGATAGAAGATTCAATATGAAGATCTTTAAGAATTCATGGAATCCTTTCTTCAAGAGGAAGATGCAGAAGTAGCAGAGGATAATCTACAACAGTCATTAGATCAATCCTAGGAACAGGTCTGGGTCCTCTGATTAATCCCAAATAGGATGAGGAGTGAGCAACGAAGCCAAACAAATCTCATTGAATACATATCGACGATGGAGAGAAACTGCGGAAATCACAAGGTAATTAAAGAGTGTGCAAGTTCAAACTCCGCGATCCCTTAAGATCGTTGATCTTTCTAGATCAATAGATCAATGGTGGATATCGACCCCACTATAGATGAGCATATTCGCATTGTGGAGATCGGGAAGGAAATCAATGTGCTAACAAGATAAAGCTCTGCAATCACTCATGGTCATTGATCTTCACGATACATTTAAACACAACCATTGATCTTACAAGGTGATCCTAAGTCTCGGTGTTCTGAAGTGATCCTAATTCAATAAAGAATGCAAATCAAAGCTCTAACTTTGCACAGTCTTGTGCCTGGATAATCATATTCAAAAAGTTCAATACTAGGATACAAGAAATTTCCTATAGCTCAAGCTTGAAACTTCACTGGTGTGTTTTTCGAATAGGACACAGGATGAGGACCTATATGCTTGCATCAAGCGATATTAGAGGTACTTCTTTATCCCCGAGAAAAAGAATTGTTATGATGTTTTTTACAAAAATGGCCACCTCTAACCATTTAGGACCAACACAAGGGTCGATTCTTCTTGGGAATAAATATGAACTTTGGTCTCTCAGAATGAGATCCTTCTTATAAGCACAGGATTGTTGGGATCCAGACAATCTTGGTTATGTGGAACCAGATCCAACAGATCTAGCCACTATGAACAATCAAGAAAGAGTTGCTTAGCTAGAACATAGTAAAAGAGAGAATAAATCCTATTTATGGATTCAAAACTCAGTAGATGACTCAATTTTCTAAAAAATCACATGTTTTGTTAACTCAAAACATGCCTCAGACATTCTCAGTACAACCTAACAAGGAAATGAAAAGGTCCAAACAGTGAAGCAACAAACCTTGAGGACACATTTTGAGACTTTTAAAATGATAGAGTCTAAAAATATTGATAAATTTATGACCATACTTATGGGAATTGTAAACCAGATCAGGTTGACTAGTGAATCCATCCCTGATCAAAGGATTGTTGAGAAAGTCCTCAGAATTCTTGCAAATAAATTTGAGATGGTTGTTATAGCCATCCTTGAATGCAAGGATCTGACAATTTTTTCAATAGATGAACTCATGGGTTCTCTATTGTCACATGAGACCATACTACATCTAGAAGATGAGTGAACAACCAATGCCTTCAAGGATCAATTCTCTTTCAACATAGGGAGAGGAAGAGGCAGAGGTAGAGACAGTGGTCACAGAGAAAGAGGGAGAAGTCCAAGAAATAATCACTCAAGTGAAAGTCACACACATCAAAATCAAAATAAAAATTTCCAGCCTCGAAGAGGTAGAAGGAGGAGATCCAATGACAAAGCAAGCATACAATGTTATTACTACAAAAATTATGGGCACTATGAATCTGAATGCAGAAAGAAGCAAGAAGATTAACACCCAGGAAGAGCACATGTCTCAAATCATGAAGGAGACACCTCAGATGGGACGTTTCTATCATGTCACGAAACTAAGAACAATGCAAGGACCTATGGTTGCTAGACAGTGGATGCAACAATCACATGACAGGTAACAAATATTTACTTTCTTGCATTGATCCTACTATTTCATGCGAAATTACGCTTGAATATGACTCTTTAGTCAAAGTTCAAGGAAAAGGAATTGTACCTGATCTCACTAAACAAGATGTAAAGAAAGATATAAATGATGTCTATCATGTTCCAGATATAAAACATAATCTGAGTGTAGGACAACTAGTTGAAAATGGCTATAAGGTACTTTTTGAATGAGAATCATGTAGGAATAGAATGTTTCCCCTAACCCTTAGAACTGCAATTTTGACCCAATCTTATGCACAAAGTGCATCCACCCCCAATGAAACAATATTTGGACCTTTTCTGTTTCAAATTCTAAGCCTCCTGCAGAAGCACTCCATGGTCAAAGGTCTACCTATCTTCAAAGAGCGAAATCCCCCATGCGAGTCTTGAATTCTTGGAGAACATAAGAGAAAACGATTTCCACATTCCTCCACTCAAGACAAACAACACTTAGAGCTGGTTCACACTGACCTATGTGGACCAATGCAAACAAAGTCAATAGGTGGTAGCTTCTATTTTCTAACAGTTATTGATGACTTTAGCATGAAAATATGGATCTATTTGCTCAGACACAAGTCTGAAACCTTTTCAAAGTTCAAGGAGTTCAAGGTTGAAGCTCAAAAACATAGTGGGAAATATGTGAAGGTTCTGAGTTCAGATGGAGGAGGCGAATATTGTCCAACAGAATTTGCAAATTTATGCAAATCACAAGGCATAATCATGCAAACCACAACCATGTATACTCCACAGCAAAATAGAGTGGATGAGAGGAAAAAACAGACTATAATGAACATGGAAAGGATCCTTCTCATAGATAAATGTTTGTCAAATCTATTTTGGAATGAGGTTGTTCAATTTATCCTGTTTAAGATGAAGGTCCCTCAAGAAGCATGGTGTGGGACAAAACTGAATGTTGCTCATCTTAGTAATTTTGGATGCTTTCCATTCACTCACATACCTTCCGAATTGAGGAAGAAACTTGATGATCGAAGTGAGAAATGCATTTTTGTTTGCTAGAGTGAGACATCCAAATCCTACAGACTCTACAATATGATTTCAAAGAAACTCATTATCAAGAGAGATGTCTAATTTATTGAAGATTAGTTCTAGAGTGAGTCTGAAAATCACCCTATGGATAGCCAAAATCCATTGTTTCCACTTCCTGAACACATAGATAATTCGTGACAACAAACACATCAGCTTGTGCTTCCAAGATTGTAGGTACAAGGATAGCCTCAAACATCTCGGGACAACTCTTCTTCAAGAAAAAATTCATCTTCTGAACTTCAGAATCAGAGAACTCGAAGCTTGAGTGAAATCCATTAGCAATTGGATGATATTGATTAGCACAATATTTTTTCATTAATGTCATGTCAACCTACATCTTTGAAAGAGGTAGCCAAAGAGCCACATTGGGTTCAAGCCATGAACCAAGAAATTGACTCTATTGAGAAAAAAAAAACATGGGATCTTGTGGATTTGCCCAGACATAAGACAAGTATTGTTGTCAAGTGGGCTTACAAGACTAAACTTAATGAAAATGGAAAGATTGAAAAAAACAAAGCAAGACTTGTTCCCAAAGGATTCTCACAGCAACCAACCAGGCATTGATTATGGTGAAACTTTTTCTTTTGTGAATGTTGTCTTAGAAGAAGAGGTCTATGTGGATCAACAACCTCGATTTGAAGTCAAAGAGCATCCAACCAAAGTCTATCGGTTGGAGAAATACGTGTATGGCTTAAAGCAAGCTCCAAGAGCTTGGTACAACAAAATTGATACTTACCTAATCAAGAGTGGTTTCCGCAGAAGCCAAAATGAGCCAACTCTATACACCATAACAGATGAGAAAGGTAAAAAAAATTCTATGTTGATGGTCCATGATATATACTGGAAATCTTCATTTAACCAGATTTAAACACGCCATGCAATCTTAGTTTGAGATGACAGATCTTGGCATAATGAAATATTTTTTGGGGATTGAGGTTGACCAACCAACCAAAGGGATTTGTGTCTCTCAGCAAAAATATTCATCAAACATCATCAAAAGATTTTGCATGGAATACTGCAATCCAACAAAAACCACTATACCCCTAGGCACAAAATTGAGCAAGTAAGATGAAGACCCTATAGTGGATTCTACTTTATACAAAAGTTTAGTAGGCAATTTGTTGTAACTTACAACAACTAAGCTTGATATTATGTATGCAATTGACTTTTTTTCCAGGTTCATGGAATCTCCCAAAGATTCTCACTCGAAGATGGCGAAAATGATTCTAATATATGTTGCGGGCACTCTCAATTTTGGTTTATGGTACACTCAGTCTAAAGATAATCATCTTTCTACACTGATAGTAATTTTGCAAGCAGCCACACCTCAGGGTACACTTTTCACCTCTACACGAATCTGATTTCTTGGGCATCAAAGAAGCAACCCATTGTCTCAATATCTTATGCAGAGGCAAAGTATGTTGTTTCTTCCTCAGCTCCCTGTGAGGTTGTGTGGCTGCGAAGACTATTGAATGACATGTCACATACAGAAAATGAGCCAACTCCTATCTTCTATGACACTACTTCAGAAATTGTTTTAACCAAAAACCATGTTTTTCATAAGAAAAACAATCACATTGACACTCGCTTTCACTTCATATGTGAGCTATTCAATAATGGTGAAATCACACTTCAATTTTGTGGGCCATGAGACCAGCTGGCACACATCTTTACAAAGCCATTGGAAAAAACCATTTTTGATTTTCAGAGACAACACTTAGGCATTACCAGTGCTCATGTTTGTAACTCTTGAGTTTACTAGAGAGTATTAGTTATAATCTCAGCAATGTATGATTTGCTTCTGACTTCTTGATCTTCTTATTTTGTTTCTCCTTTATAGCTTTAGACTATCAACTAATACAATTGCGCTCTGCATTTTCCTATTCTAGATCTTGTCTCTTCTGTATTATTGTCTGTTTCGTTTGTAGTTTTGTCATCCATATCGAGAGCTTAAGATCTTGTGTGGCGTGAACAAATATTTTAAGGATCTCGCATAACAAGAAGGGAAAAAAAAATTGTGTCGAATTCCTTTCTACAATTGTTCACGCATTCCTATCTACAAATTCCTTGGAGGGTTCACATCGATGGTATGTACCCTTGTATGCTTTTAACGATAGTTATTGAATTTGACCATATTAAAAAAAAAACGAAAATTCACCAATTCGATTCGAATACCGAATAGTTGGATAAAATTTGGTTCAGTTCCTAGCGTAGGCGGTTTAGTTAGGGATGGGCATGTACTAAAAGGCAGTCGAAATAATCCCAAGCACCCTGCTTCTCAATCTGCCTCCTTTATCCTCTCCCTGGCCCCTTCCTCCACCTCAAACAACCCAACTCCCATCTCAATTGTTTCACCCTGGTTGGTTCTTCTGTATATGACGTCTTAATGGGAAGATAGTCACCTTGTTCTCAACCAGTTGGGATGATTGGGACGATCCCATCCCAGCAGTGCTCTGGACTTATTGGATGACCACCACCAAAATAGTGTGCACCTTATGTGACTCATAGGTTCAAGGGTCAAAGCTTAACTCATGCTTCCAAGGGCTGTTTCTTCTTCCAGCAAGAAACAAAACCATTCATATTTTTAAGTTCTTGTTGAAATAAGTCCCGGTCAAGTATTCAGTAATGCAGGAAGCCTCGCTCGGGCACCATGTGAAGTCATCGATTCTATCACTTTCCCTTGGAAGTAAGGAATGAATTTCTTTAAGAAGTAAGGCAGTCCAATAGGCACTATTCTTTAGGGAATCCCTGTAAATTCTTGAGTCCTTTACTCCCCATACTCTACTTGAATAACCTAGGGTTTCTTGATTCCTTTACTCCCCATACTCTACTAGAATAACCTAGGGTCAGGAAGTCGGGATGGATCAGTATTACATAAATAAGGTTTGAAATGACAAGGGGTTTAAGGTTTGAAATGATGAGGGTTTTGAGGGAAGAGATGAGTTTTTGAAATGATGAAGGTTTTGGAGGGAAAAGATGGTTACTATTTTTCTTGGTGAATTGTAATTCTAAAATGTTATATTATTAAAAATTATTCAAATTTCATTTTCAGTAAAAGAATTGAACAAAATGCATAGTTAATCTAAGAAGGAAAGTATATATATATATAGGATGCCTGCTGTGGAATTTTGTGGGAATTGAAAATTCCTGATTCCTATAGCACCTAGCATATATAAGATGGCCGATTGCTCTAGCATATATAGAGGAAGTGCTTACCAGGAGCCTCAAATTAAGAAAACAACAGATCACCGTAACTATCACCGGACATCAGGTTGTAACAAAAGTCCATTAATCTCTCTGGAGCGGTTGACACTGCCATACAAAAATAAAAATAATGTTTATAAGGACTAATATGAAACGAATATCTCCATACATCATAGAGCGGCGTTAGTGAATAATTTGGAAAAGACAAAAGAAAGCAGATAAATCTAAATCTTGAAAACCTGCCAACGCTACGCAATCTACACGAAATTTGAAGGAAGATGAAGACCAAGACGCGGGTACTTAACACAAAATCCTTCGGGCAGTGGAAGTGGTAACGTTACAGTCATTAGAAACGGAGTACAAATTTTTAAAAGTCCGTTACAGTAAACGTGTTGTTTTTTAAACGCTGCGTTACAGTAAACGTGTTAGTATTATTCTTTAAACCTTGGGAAACATGAACGGGCGGGAAGAGAAACGGCTCGGAGGTGGCGGGGAAGAGGCGGTATGTCAACGTGGCAAACACACTTTTTCAATGTTAAAATACGTGATATATGATCGATGCTTTAGAGGAACCGTTTTTAAGTTATTTTCATTTGGATTGTTTGCATTTCCAAGAGCATTCTAGTACATATTTTTTGGTTTTATGGTTTTATCGAAGTTACCATACTTAGTAGTTTTTCCATATTCGCTGGTTTACTAGTGGATGTGTATTATTTTTTTTTTTCTTATAAAATTAGTTTGCCCAATACTTAGTTTATTTTTTCTATAACAGACTTGTAGACTTACATTTGGCACTTTTTCACTTCTCACAAGTCATCCGATATACCTCAACACTTAACTATTTCACAACTATTTCATGTATCATTGACTCTTCTACTCTTGCATTTTCCTTCCCAACATTCACTTTGACTCTGTGAGGCATGATGTGTCCCTTTCTTTCACATTTCTCTAGTCACTTTTAATGTTATTCTTATTGACTCAGCTGCTAAATTCATTTCTGAAAAGGGTCAATTCACATTTATTTCAAGTTAATGATCTCATCTAAATAAATCTATCTTAAGGGTCATTTAACTGTGCTAAGTAGTATTCTAGAGAAGTTCACCAACTTGGAAAAGACAACCATGAGAAAACAACATTTATACATGGATACCTTGAACATGTTTGTCAGAGAAGACCAAAACTACCATTAGTCTAGATCATATTGGTACTATTCAAAATTGTTGGATAAAGAAAACAATAAATTCTGGACATGAGGGATAACTTTTTCTTGTTGCATCCCAGAGGTTTTGAATGCAAAGATATCATCATGTGGTGTGTGGGTAAGCTTGTCCATGACAAAAGAACCATCCCTTTGCAAAGAAAATCACTTGTTTCACTGGCAACTTCAGTATTTAAGAAGATGTTTAGATTTCCATAGCCGGACCTGGTTTACAAAGGGGAAGAAGCGAGGAATTTTCTGAAAATCAAAACTAATGGAATAGAACTTCTACAAGAATATCTAAAATATCCTACCTCAATGACAAAAGACCTATCCAGGATTCAAGTTAGTTATTTAAAAGACCCATATAAATAAATCACTTGGTTATTCACTTGAGTTGTTGGTCAAGATTCCACAAGTTGGCATTGTATATCTTGCATTTCATTGTCCACAAGAACTCAATCTTCGAATGGGCAAGGATTATCTCAAATGAGGTCACCGCACAACTAATAAAGTTTAAGATTGAGAAGAAATTTTATATGGCATCTTATTTGGTGTTCTTCATCATTTAATTGTCATTTTTTTAAGGGATTAAGCATTTCTAAAAGGGTAAACTCAAAAGTGGACGATGTAACTATATGGTATCAGGCTCTGTTGAGGAAAAATGTTGGACACCATTTTTACGAAGTATATAATAATTTCATGTCTGAGTTTTAAAAGTTACTATTTGGAAAAGATACTTCCTGACTCTCATTAGAAGCCTCAACATTTCTGAATGGAAAATGAGTTCTTGAAAAAATGGATGATTATAATATCATCAAGGTTTTTTGTTCTCACGAAAAACCCATATTTCTTCCATATTATGTTTCTAACAAATTGTTTGTTATAGAAGTGGCAAGATAGTATAAATTTTGGTTTCATATATTTTATGAGAAAAGAAAAAAGAAGTTTGACCATTTCAACATGAGTTTTGTAGAGGAGATCAAGGGGTTTAACCCTGATCACCTTTTTTACAATCATATAGTTGCAGTCGGGCTCAACCCCTCACTCATCAACACTCTTATATATCGAGAAGAAGAAGGTGATAGTCATGACCCTAATGTTAAAGAAGTTTATAGAAATCACGGCGATATAAAGACTATCATAAGCACCATAGAATCCCATAAAGAGAGAGGCAAGCCCTCCAATGAAAATAATGCTCAATCATTCGTTGTTTCTCGAAGAAGTGTTCTACCCAAGGTAAACCCTCATCCCGGAGCGACCTAACAAAGAAAAACTCAAAGTAGTAATTCAAGGGATGATGAAGAGAAAAACCCTCCTCAAGGGAATTTAGAAAATCCCCACAAATTAACGATCAAAAGGAAAATAACTAATTCTCAGCAAAGGAGAGGAGAAATAAACGCACTTGAACATGATATGTTGTTGGATGGAATGGACGTTGATGTTGATATCGAGAATATCAGCTTCCTAGAGGAAGATGAGTCTTCTACAGAAAATGTATCGCATATATCTACACTTGTTGTCCACGATGAGATTTTTTATGATCAAGAAATCTTTGTTGTTCAGAATTCCTAGTGTGATAAAGATTCTAAAAAAATGATTTTCGAGAGGACCTAAAAGAGTAAGAGGGGAAAAAAGTGGTCTACGATTGATACTCGAAACATGTTACCATCAAAGTTGTCTTCCATTCACAAGGTCACATGGGATGCATTGGACTTTTCAATAGATAATGTGGAGGAGGAAAATACTCGACTAAAAGAAAGAGTTGGAAGCAACTCTCATGCCTCAACCCATCCTAGCTACCCGAGTTGCCATAATTCAGCCTCATAAGATTTTTCAAGAAATCCCAGGATCAAGTTCCAGAGTTAAAAGAATTTCAAATTTGATTTTTTCCACTCGACATTTTGTCGAAGAAAATATAAAGAAAAGGATGTCATTGATTTTAGAGCTATGGGATATGGAAAAAATATTTTCCACTCTAGGCCTCAGAGTGCAGAACACTAAGGAATATTTGGGAGGAGATCTAAAAAATGATGAAGTTTTTTATGTTGATGGAGTTGAAATGTTTGTAGCAAAGGTCTTAGTGATGATAGACCAGATGAGAACACAAGAAGACCTACCCTACTAGATCTGTATTAAAAAATTAAAGACATGTTGGATTGAAATAATCAATGTATTAAAGAGATTGCTAGTGCAATTAGATGATGTGTCATGAAAAAAACTGAAGCATATTCAAATATTATTGGCTTGGATAATGTTAGCACCACCATTGAATTCTGAGACCCAAAATTTATCTCAAGTTCAATTCTTATGACTCGACAACAATTTGAAGAAAAAATTGAAGGATTGAAGAAATCATCAACTGAAAAGTTTTACTCCATGGTTGAGTTCACACATGATGATATCGACAGTTGGCTTGTTGAATATACCATAAAAATGAAGAGATTGAAAATAATTTGAAAAATCTATCTATTGAACATAGAGAAGTCAAACACGAGTTGTTTAATATTAAATTAAAACAAGAAGTGATGGTTGTCTCGTTAAGGGACTATATTCAAAATTGGTTACACAACTCTGTTTCCAATATTTCCAAGATATCAGCAGAAGAAGTTACAACCGGCCCTCTAACTGCATCAAACAAGGGTATAAAAGACGCAACAAAAAGAAAGTAAAAACAAAGAGATTCAATCATAGTAAGTCTATGTTGATCACATATTTCTTCCTTTATCAGTTTTCATTCAGTTATTCTTATTCTTTAACTAGAAAAGTATAACAGAATCTTGATAAACTTTGTCTTTGTCTTCTTTCTAGATTTTGTTGTTCGAGATCTACCCATGATACTCTTTATACTTCATACTTTCTTGTACATGTTTTCTTTATGGTCCGTGGGAGCCCCAATCTCAGTCCATTGGACAAACTCTTGAATTTCATGCTTTGTAATAGACATTATTATTTTTCAGAAATCCTAGAGAACTAAGTTGGGATCAATTTTGATTGTATTTTATAACTCTGAGTTTTGAGTATAAAGTATTTGAAATTGATCTATCATAATCATTTTTTCAGCTCCATAAGTATTACTCTTTAAAACTTCTCTCATGTGAATGGCCCATCTTCTTTTATTTTGAATGTGATTAGAATGTTTATTTATGCTATGATGCATGTGAGGACATTTTTATTTTCTATAATGTGTGATGTTTGTCATTCTTGGTCCACTTCTCAGGAATTTTCTTTAATAAATATACTTTTACTTTTTTAGCATTTTGATTTTTCTTGAGCATTGAAGATTAGACTATATTTTGTGATATGGTCCCATATTATTCTTAATTTGAAATTACGGAGAATATCATAATCCAAAGAGGAGTACCACCTCTTTAAAAATGTAGGAGGATTCATATCTTCGTGAGGTTGTCATTTCGGTCCTAACATATTCAAGTGTCAATAGGTTACAAAAAAACACATCTCCATCTAAAGTTTCCTTTGGTCATTTTTATGTACTATGAGATATACATTTAAGTTGAGAAAACTCAAAGTGTATCACATATTTGGGTTTACACAAGTCTCTGCTAGTGACCATATTTATTTTGCTCAATCCCTCAATGAAAATGGATTAGATTCAATGTATATAGTGTTGGTTTACATTGATGATACTATATACGTTATAAGTAAAAAACATTTGAAATTTTGAGACCAAGTTGTCAAGAAATTCCTAGTGGAAATCTTTGTGTTCTCATTAACTGAGAAATATTGGAGATAAGGTCTTTGTTGAAGGGATTTCAATTTAAGCACTAGGATGTCTCATATATCCTAGGGCTGATATTCCTTGCATATATAGGTGGGATTGTTTCTGGGAATATTGTGGAGCCCATGTTAAAAATATGTACTTCCTACAAGTGCAACCAAATTCCCAAGTAAAATTTATTTTGTAAGTAAATAGGAGACTAGCCTACTATTTTGTATCTACTTACATAGGTGATCTCTATAGGAATCACACCAAACCAACTATTTTACCATTATTAGAGCTTGGGTTGCAAAGGTCCTAGACTATCTAACAAGTGATGGTGTTGAATTATTCTCTGTGACCATAATGTTTCCTAGTGTTACACTGCAGAAATAAAACTCATAATAGGATGTGTTGTTATTCTTGGACTAAAGTTGGATTGGTGATAATAATGAGTAAACTATGTGAGTTCAAGGAAGAAGACTATATTGAATGACTCAAGGTTTTTGTCAAGGAGATCTACAGAAATAAAAATTTGGTTAGTAAATAAGTGGTCACTATGATATTGTTATGCCATTAATAAAATCATGGCTATAAGTTAATGGTGTTTAACTCAGAAAAAAATGCATACAATCATGAGTAATCGAATCATTGATTTATATAAAGGTATTGAATGAAATTCCACTCATAATGCAAGACCATTGGTACATAGATATGTACAAGATTTAGGCAATCGTATTTCAAGCAACTATCGTAATGTATGTAATTTGTTAGGTAACAATGGAGATTGGAACTAGAATAAGAGTTGGATTAGGTATGAGGATACTAGCTTAATAGAGAATGAATTTGGATGTAAGTGTATATTGATTTTCTATTTTTCCTTGGTTTCTAAATATTCTTAATCTTCAATACTTATCATTAAATTTTCACAAGTACCATTGTAAACTTTTGGATGAGTGAGAATTTCAATTTTAGTCTCGTTCTACAAATTGGGGATATGACATAATCTTGTGCATTATGAATGTATACAATCATCAATCATATCTAGTATGAAGACTATTTATTATACAATTTAAGGGGTAACATACATATTAAAGAAGTTTTCAAGGTTTGTTAGAGCATGTTTATAACCCATCCTGTATCTCATTGTATCTTCTAGATTTTTATTGTTATTTTCACTTTCTTGTTTCCATATGATAATATTTTTGTGATAATTCTCTTTAGTCGATAAGTTATCATACCTATTCTCTTTAAATTCACATTTTTCCAAATTTGATTGATTAGTTTCAATTTTACTATTTTGGATTTCTATTCTATTAAGGACGAAACATGAAAATAGGTAAAAATAATGAGTATAGTAAAGTCTAAAATGGTTGTGACATTTAAATACATCTTAAGTTTATGATTTGTAATTGATGTGTATTGTGAATACAATTAACATAGACAAAAATTAAAGCATTGTGGGTAGAGTATTGTAATATTTTTTTAAAACAAACTGAACTTTATATATTGAAAAAAAAGGTTGTGCCAAGGAAAAAGACCTATACATAGTTCCAAAACAAAAAATATCAAGGATGGAGCTATGTCCAGATCATCTTCACACTCACACTCACTAATAACATTTTTAACAAACTTCCCTAAAATAAAAATAGTTTTGGAATACATTCATTGATATGAGGAAATAGAGACTTGAATTTATGAAACCCTGGCCTATTAGAGTGTTCCTTCTTCAATGTCCATAGGAGTTGGGACGATATCCTCAATGCCATTATTTGTGTTAACTTCACAAGGGCAGACAACTACACCTGATTTAATTGAGGTAGAGGATGAATACTGAGGAATAACAAAGGGATTTAATTTGTTGGATGTCAAGTTCCATTTCATCGATTTGCCTTGTTTGAATTTCTAGGAGATTCATTGGGGAGACCATAGATTGATCCATTTATGTCAAGGAAAGCATTTGGATTTGCAACAATGAACAATAACCAATCTGGGTACACCAACCGGCAACAGTCAGTTCTCAGTTAGAGAAGTTGTTCTTTCTATGGAAGTTCATTCTTGAAGCTAGTGTCTCCTTCTTGTTGGGTATGTGTTATATTATTTGCACGAGTAGT
>JZKD02S1853424.1:279039-358004 GCA_000966675.3 Picea glauca
TAAGTAAAGGGTTTTTCATCACATTTGTATCAAACAAATATGATATAACATTACATTTTCCATAAAAATATGCAAGTATTTATATAAATTAAAAAAAAAAACCTTAAACAAAAGAGTTTTTACCAAATTTGCATCAAATAAATAGTGTGTAATTGAATAAAAATAATTAACTAAATATTTCACAATAATACATTCCATTTTCGGTAAACATATGAAAACATTTGTATAAATTAATAAAATTATATTAACATTTTTCACGAAGAAAACATTAACTTCCATTCAGTTTCTATCCATGGAAACACTAAGGAGAGGAGTCGAGTAGAAACGTATCAACATTGCAGCCTTGTTTTCTTATTCATCAAGGAGTAACGTCATCTTTAAAACAATGTTGCATGGTTGTAATCCATGTATTCAACCCAAGGGCCCAAGGATGGAAGATATAGCCAAAGAGCTAATGGATTTTTCGGTGGATCAAAGAAGAAAAGAGGTTTTTGGACTAAAGAAGTATAGTTATGAGGCTTGGTTAAGAGAGGAAAGGAGAATCGGGGGTTGAATAAAACACATTTGGTCAAGTTAATGGTGTATACTGCATCCTACAAGAATCCAGTGGCAAAGCTAACACATTACTTAATGTGGTCCTCCTTATTTCAATTGTGCTTTTGGGTGATTAAATATACATGATGCTAAGCTAAATTCACAATTTAGTGTCTAAATCTAATAGTCCAAGTTCGAATCTTGATAAAATTCACAATTTAGTGCCTAAATCTAATAGTCCAAGTTCAAACCTTGATCTATTATTAGTTCGTGTCGAAGGCCTCAAACTATAGCAATCCATTTTGCGTTGACCAAAAATTTATCACTTTTTTTCATAGTTGAATTTTGTTATAAGCAATTCAATTTATTTTTTGTTGGCTTCTGATTGGTCGTTCAAAACAACATCTTATTGTTCGGTCGACTGTGGCAATTTAATAAGTGATTTATTTGTAGAGTCGAAATGCACAGTTGGGAGGGGTGCAAATAATAATGTCAAATTTTGGAGAGGATATCGTCTCTTGAAGCTTGTCGCTATGTCATATATTCAATGGAGAATATGCAAATGTTTTTACTATGATACAATGTATAGAAAAGTTTTAATAAATATAAATAGATTTCTATGTACTATATAGGATGGTTTTGTGTGGAGGATTTTATGGATGGCAACGAGATTTAATTAAAAAAAATTGCTAACATGTTACAGTGTGCTACCAATTTTGCATTCACCAAAAATCTGTCGTTTTTTTGGATAGTTGAACTTTGTTGCAAGTGATTCAATTTTTTGTGTTGGCTTCTAGTTGGTCATTCACAACAAGATCTTATTCTCGGGTTGGCCATGCCATTTTAATAAGTGATTTAATTGTGGAGTTGTAACGTATGGTTGGGAGGGGTGCATGTACTAGTGTCATACAATGTATAGACATATTTAAATAAATATAACTAAATTTATGTGTATTGTATGGGATGATATTGTATGGGGGATTTTATGGATTGCAACGAGTTTGAATTAAGAATTATTTTTTTTTCAAAGTAATTGTTGTTGAGTTGTTTGCATGTTAACATAATGTAGTGTGTTGCGAGTGAAAAAGAAGAGGTTTTTCAAAAGTGGGCTAAAAAATGTTGTGCATCTACTATCTTTCTTTGAGCCATATTGGTTAGATACATATAGTAGTTGGTTATGTTCATGGGTGGTGCAGTTAGCTTTGTTGTGTTGTTGGTCATTGTTTTGTTTTTTTTTGGCAGGGCGAATTTAAGCAGGCCATAGTTTGTTAGAGAGAGTGTCTAGGCCTAAGACATTTAAAGGTTGACAGATGAAAACAATGTACTGTGTGTTGTGAGTTGCAGGAGTTGCGGTGTTGGAATTTTGCAAATCTATGTCAGAGGATAAGAAATCGTGTGCACTGCATTCTATATTGATAGAAATATTAGAAACTAATTTTTATTTTGCAAGGTGAAGTTAGTTCTACTCTCTTGCTAGTTGAAATATCTTATTTTTCTTTTGTTTCCTTTGTAGAGGCGAGTTAAGCCAATTAGGGTTTCTCACAAAAAAGTGTAAGCATGAGAGACAATTAAATATTGAAAGGAAAGAAAGGTGTTCATAAAGATGAAGGTGTTGACAATGTTCAAGTGCTATCTATTGGAAATTGCAAGATTTGTGGTGTTGGAATTCTGCAAATCTATGTCTCAGGGTAACATATCATGCGCATTGGATGTTATATGGAAAGGAAGATTAGAAATTGGTTCTAATTTTGGATTTCCAGATATGAACATTCGGTTATGTTTTTTCTGAGGGTGAAATTAGCTTGTGTGTTTGTTTCCTAATAGTATATGCTTGATGCATAGCGCAAGTGTTGTGTTTTGTTGGAGTTTGTTATGGTGTTTTACTGGATCTTGTTCCTATGCCTACAGTAATTGTGTGGGCAGAAAACAGTGAAAGGTGGGAATTGCATGAGTCGTGGTGTTGGGATTCTGCAAATCTATGTGAAAGAGTGATAAATATTGCACATTAGATGCTACATGGCGAGGAAGATTAAAAACTTGTTATTATTTTGCGCTTTCATATATGAATATTTAGTTACGCTTGTTATGAGGGTGCAATTAGGCTATGTTCTTGTTGTCTCATTGTATATGCTTCATGCATAGTGTAAGAGTTTTTTTTTTATTGGATTTTTTTCTGGTGTTTTACTGGATCATGTTCCTGTGCCTATAGTAATTGTGTGGGCGGGAAAAAATGAAAGATGTATAGGGAAATAAATTCAGGCATGGTGCAATTATCTCTATTGTGTTATTGGTCAAAATGGTTGGATGTTGTTTTAGGTATGTTTTCAATTGTTGTGAGGATAATTTGAAGTGATTCTTATTTTGTTTTGAGAAGTAATCACACATACTATTTTATATCCTCATGCAAGGAATGCATTTTTCCAATGCTTGTACAAATGTTTCATATTGTTTGTGTTTTGTAGTTTTCGTGTATATATTCTCATTGTACATGGGGTTGTCTATATTTAGGATTTGTACAGAGATCTGACACTTGTTGTCATGGCACATTGTTGTAATTTCGCAATTTCACGTTTCAAATGGTTTTGCATCACTGATTATGATGAGCAAAGTGATTTTCAAGATACATCATTGATTTATAGTAAATTCATTTGTTATGATTTAGAAGGAAAGAAAAGCCTTTCTATCAGTCTATTTTGAATATTCACAGAGCTTAGAGATATACAGTACTAAGTAGACCAAGTACAGCTATCTGGACTGCATAGCTACAAAGGACCAATACAGGGACTGATAATAGAGAAAGCATTCAGTGAAAATAATTTGAATCCTTATGCAACCTACACACTTATACTTAGTGTAGTTAAGATACATTGTTTTTTATCCTTCTGCAAGGAACTAGTACAGGTCAGCATCCTACATGGAAACACTTTTGCAGTTGCAATTTCGAATAGATGTGCATCCATGATTATGCACATCGCATAGTTATGTCTTTGGTGCTCTATGCAAATTGTTTTTGCGTCACACAGTGGACATTTGGTCTATTGGCAATTGTGTGCCATTCTTATATTAATTAGTTTTTCTTTAATATTAAGTTAAATTTATTAAAATTGAATATAAATAGGAAAATGCATTCTCGTTGCCCAAAAATTCAAATAGTTATCAATGGTATCAATAATAGAATATGTTTATGCATTGGTAACATTGATAAATATTAGACTTAGTATTGTTGTGCAGGGGATATACCTATGCGGAGGTGCGAAAGCTATGCACATTTCCTTCATAGTTCATTATTCATTCCACAGGACTATAGCTATGAGGAGTTGTAGAGGTGTGAAGTGAGGAGCAAGTAATTTGCAATATAGATCACTTATTTATAATAAATTGATTTTCTATTATTTATAAGGAAAGAAAAGGAATTATGCCAGTCTATTTTGAAGATACATGGGCTTCGTTTTTATTTAATTTTAAGTTAAATTTATTAAAATTGAATATAAATAGGAAAATATATTCCTGAAGCTCGACAATTCGAATAGTTATTAGTATTATCAATAATAGAATATTTTGATGCATTAATAGCATTGATAACTATTAAAATACAACTAGGTTTTGTGCTTGTTGTCTAATAGTATATTCTTGTTGCATAATGCAAGTGTTTTGTTCTGTTGGAGTTTGTTCTGTTTTTTTACTGGATCTTTTTCCTATGCCTACAATAATTGTGTCTATGGAAAAAAGTGAAAGGTGTACAAGGAAAGACCTTCGGGTGTGGTGAAATTAGCTCTGATGTGTTGCTAGTAAAAATGGTTGGTTGTTTTTTTGGGTTTGTTTTCAGAAGTAGGAATAAACAAGCAGAGTAGACAAGGGAAAGAACAGAGGATCCAAAGAAAGGACCCTTTCAATGTTGGAGATGTGGAGAGCCAAATATGTTGAGGGATTCTCCCAACCTCCAAAATGGAAATCAATGAGTGTACAATGTACATGAGGCAGCTACAATCAACAACGTAGCAAGGAGTGTGCCGAGCATCTATGTAGTGGTAGAAAATTGGCAAGCAAACCACCAAGCCTCTGTGGTGGAATTGGAAGGTATTATTATTGAACTACCAATCTTTGTTTTAATTTACCCAAGATCTAATCTTATTTATATTTCACCTTGAGTGGTTGAGGCATGTTCTTTACAGAGAAACAAGCAGACCAAAGCATGGTTAGTTCAGTTAGCCATTAGAAAAAAGAGGAAAGTGTCAAAAGTAGTTGAAGCTTGTGGGATAGATGGATTTCATACCCAAGCAGTTATGAATCTCCTACCCCTTGGTTCATATGATGTGTTCTTGGGAATGGATTGGTTAACTACCCATAAGTTAAAATTAAAATGTTATGAGAAAATTTTAGAATGTGAAGATGAGAAAGGAAATACCAAAATTTTCCAAGGAATTTGGAAGCCAGTCTCCATGAGGAAAATATCAACATTGTAGCTTAATATGTTTAGTAGAAAGGGGTGTCCCTTGTATGTTATAAATATTAAACTCAACAAAAGGAAAGGAGATGAGGGATTTATAAATGTGTTTCCAAAGGAGGTGTCTGGATTACCTCTGAAAAGAGATCTTGATTTTTGAATCAATCTCATTCCTAGAGAAGTGCCAACAATGAGAGTTCCTTATAGCATGAGTACACCATAGTTGGTGGAAATAAAAATCCAGTTGAAAAAATGTTGGAAAAGGGTTACATCAGGTCGAGTGTGTCTCCATGGGGAGAACCAGCCTTGTTTTTAAATAAGAAAGATGAAACCTTGAGACTATGTATCAATTATAGGTAGTTGAACAAGGTGACCATCGAGAACAAATACCCTTTTCCTAGAATAGATGATCTCTTTCATCGGCTCAAAGGGGATACATTTTTCTCAAAGATAGATTTAAGGTTGGGATATAACCGAGTTAGGATTAAAGATGACTACATCCACAAGACAGACTTTAGGACAAGGTATGGGCGCTATGAGTTTATCGTGGTGTCATTTGGACTTACCAATGCACCAACTACATTCATGTGTTTGATGAATAGCATGCTCAACAAATATTTAGACAAGTTTGTCTTAGTATTCCCGTATGACATTTTGGTGTATTCCAAGAACCAAGAGGATCATGAACAACACCTCATAATGGTGTTAGAGGTGTTAAGAGAACATTAGTTGTATGCCAAGTTCAACAAGTGTGATTTATGTAAAAAGGAAATCCAATATCTAGGCCATGTCAACTGAATCAATGGCAGTAGACCCTACAAATATCAAAGAAATCATGGATTGGGTTGCCCCTAAAAATGTGACAGAAGCAAGATCCTTCATGGGATTGTATGTATATTACAAAAGGTTAATTAAGGGATTCTCCAAGATCGGTAACCTTATTACCTCGTTACAAAGTAAAGAGAATAATTTTGTGTGGTCATCAAAGTGCGAAGATAACTTCCAACAACTGAAGCAGCCATTGACTAATACCCTTGTTTTGAAGATTGCAAACCCATAAAAAGAATTCCTGGTCTGCACATATGTTTACAAATAAGGACTAGGAGGAGTCTTCATGCAATATGGACAAGTGGTTTGTTATGAATCACGTAAGTTGAACGAAGATGAGAATAACTATGTTACCCATGACCTAGAAATTGAAGAAATTATACATGCATTGAAGATGTGGAGACATTAATTGATTATGAGGAGATTTATCCTCATGACTGACCATTTTGGTTTGAATTGTTTATTTAACCAGTCGAGTTTGAATGCTAGACAAGCCAAGTGGACGGTGTTGATCAGTGAGTTTGACATCGAAATGAAAAACATAAAAGGAAAAGATAATAGAGTGGTTGACATGCTCAGATGAAGCATTCAAAAAATACACTTAACAACAACAAGTGTTGGAGAGTTCGATATTCAACAAAGGATTAAGACCCTCTTTCCGGTAGACAAGTTCTTAAATCAAGTGAACCTAGGGAAAATATTCATGAAGGATATCAACTAAGGGTTGATAATTTGTTGTTGTGCAACAAGAATTTTTATGTGCCTAATTCAGTAGATTTGAGGCGTTTGAGTATGGAAGAGCTCCATAAAATATCATGTGTGGGTCACGCTGGTTACCATAAAATGGTGATAGCAGTTAGACAATTGTATTATTGGCCTAGAATGAAGCAAGCCATTTCTCATTACATTACAAAGTGTTTGGAGTGAAAACAGGTAAAAGTTGAGAATAAATACCTTGTTGGACTATTCCAACCTATACAGATACCAAAATAGAAATGGGAAGTTATTTCCATGGATTTTATCACAAGTTTACTAAAGACAATTAAACAACATGATGCAATCATGGTTGTAGTAGATAATTTGAGAAAGGAAGCTCATTTTATCCCCATAAAATCTACTTATAAATCCATATACATTGTCAATGTTTTTATGAAAAAGATATTCAGATTGCATGGTTTTCCTAAAACCATCATCTCGAACAAAGATTCTTAGTTCACCTCAAATTTCTGGAGAAGCTTGTTTGTTGGTTTAGAAACGCAATTGGAATTTAGCATGACCTATCATCCTCAAACACATGGTCATGAAAAATGGGTAAACATAGTGTTAAAAGACATGTTGCAAATGCATGTTATGCATTGGCTCAAATAATGGGAAGAATATCTACCTTTGGTATAATTTGTGTACAACAATGGTTATCAAGAATCATTGAAGATGAGCCTATTTGAAGTCTTGTATGGAAGAAGTTTTATATTTCTAATTAGCTGAGACAATCCAATGGAAAAAATAACACTTGGACCTAAATTGTTGAAAGAAATGGAACATGACATAGTTAAGATAAGGAAGAACCTGAAGGTTTCCTAGGATAAAGAGAAGATCTATGTTGATAACAAGAGAACCCCTAGAGAATTCAAAGTAGGAGTCCACATGTATCTCCAGGTGAAACCCAAGAGAAGCTCCCTGAAAATGGAGATGTGTGCTAAGTTGTCTCCCCAGTATTGTGGACCATTTCAAATCCTAGAGATAATAGGATGAGTAGCATATAGAATTGCTTTACCACCTAATATTAAATCACATAATGTATTCCATGTGTCTTTTTTAAAGAAAATTGTACATGATTTTAATCATTTTATTTATTGGACTATAATAGAGGTGGAATGAGAGGGATAACTTTAGCCAATACCCCAATGCATCCTAGACAGGAAAGCAATAATGCTCTAGAACATATCCATTGTGCAAGTCAAGGTGTAATGGAAGCATATTGGAGCAAATGAAGCTACATGGGAGTTGGAAGATGCCAAGAAAATGGCATACCCATTTTTTTTTACTGTATAATTATAAATACATGGTGTTTTAAAACACCGAGGATGGTGTTTCTTTAAGGGGGACGGGAATGTAACACTTTTGTTTCCCCCAAGAGTGTAGTTATGCAAATATTCCATATATTAATGTTATGAGGCATGTCATTATGTTTTCAATTAATAGCAACACCAAACTGTTGACTGAGAGGGAACAACTTTGACAGTAATCTCCATGATACACCATGGGAAATTGATGAGGCTGAGGGACTGATTGAATGGTTACAGGAGGTGGAGATCATTTGTATCAGTGAAGAAAACAGGAAGCTTGCACAACAAGCTAATATATGCTTGAAAACATGAAACCTACACCTACCATCATACCATACTTGTATGAGACCATGTGACCATTAAAAGAAGTCACAAAGGTGGATTGAGTAGTTTATGAATATTGGAAGTTGGTCCTTGCAGAGAAAAGGTCGATTCAAAAACTGAAAAAGGGTTACCACGGAACCACCCCTTCAGACTGTGAAAGACAAACTACAGGTTACATCTGTAGGAAGTATTGAAAATACCAAGGGGGATGAAAAAGAATACCAGAGGAAGAAAACACAGTGAGGATATATGAGAGAGTGACACAACAAAATAGAACAAAGACAACATAGAATACATAGAGTCGAGAAAGATAAAACAAAGGGAATAGGTTCAAGTGCATTGATTGAGGAAGAGAAGGAGAAAGAAGAGATTTATATAGGAAACATGAATCTTTTATGAGTTATTTATGATCACCCTGAACAAAGAAGACACAGATCCCGAACTGGAGAAATAGTGGGATACATCTCGGTCTTTACTGGACAAAAATTGGAACTGGTAAGGTGAGTGCATTGAGGGGCTATTGAGCAAAGAAGGGACTCCCTTGTGTAGAGAAAATATAGTTGAGAAACAACCTGATAAACCTATGGAGACTTAAAGCTTAGTGGGAGGTGGAAAATTTTGTTCTGTTAGAAGAGGAAGGAGAGTAACCTTACTAGATCATCACAAACTTGGAACCTTGTTGAGTCAGCTTACCTAGTGGTATCATGGATTGGCATGGGGGTGGCATGATGTAGGAATTTAATTTGCACCAAGGCCGAAGGTTGGGAGGAAAGGCATCCTCCCTTAGTCAGTCAGATTTGGCAATTTCCTTACGAGATCATTTTTATCTTTGTTAACACTGCTTATGAATGATATGCCCTTGTGCATGTGTAAATGTTTGAATTTAAAAAGGAAACTCAGTCTTTCATAATCCATGGTTGAATGCATGATATTTGGGATGTGTTATAACATTCATTACTGATATAATAAACGATAAAATGATTAAGTATGGATTGTAGCTTACTTGCATATTTTGTATTCCTATATGGAGAACCTATAGTTCATGCAAGATTATTCCCTTAAAGTTTAAATACCTTGCAATGGCCTTAGAGTGATTTCAAACTCTTGAAAATCAGGACTAAATTCATATGAAAACTCAAGAAATGGTTAAGTCCCCAAAATGGTAGTTTTATTACAATTAAGTCTTGTGTTAACCTACCAGATATCGAAGTTGTCGATCTGGCCAATCGACAAATCTCAACGCTTTTTCGGTGAAGGCACGTCATCATGAATGATCAAGTGCCATAGTGGTGTAAAGTCCAATGACTTTCATATTCGGTGAAAGGATGATATTCATTGATCTAAAGGGATCTGAACCGTTGATCATAGTGGGTTTTTCAGAGTGGAACCTTAGGAGGGAACCCTCGAGTGTTGTGGGAAATTTTTTGAAGGAGAGTATCTGAGGTGGAATATGGGTTGTAGATATGATTATAAGATACAGTATAGATCTGATTCATTGATTGCAATGGGTTGGTCATAGTGGTATTGGATGGGGAGGTAGGAACACTCTGATTGGAATGCTCTGAAAGGAGATTTGGTTCATTGGTTTGATGCGATAGGAGAGAGCCTGAGAGGATATATACACCTTTGATATCCTATGTGAAATATGTAAGAGGGGGAATGTAAATGGTTTCGCGTGTCATGCCATGTGGCAGGATCCAGTAGGGTCACATGTCATGCAAGATGGCAGGCCATGGTAGTTCCACGTGTTGGGATCTAGAGAGAGGGTAGGAGAACCCTAGACCACCAAGTGAATATCAACTGTCGATCGGGGAATTGTAAATGGATCAATGTCATCCATCAAAGATGGTTAGTTGAATTAGTTTGATAGACGTGAATGAATACACCCCAAAAGGAGGAATTCGAGCACTAATTCTAGACCATTAGATCTATCGAAGTTCATCCTCGGGAAACCTGAGTTGTATATCTCTGACACATTGTCATCGGAGGTAGAATCTGGGTGAACTGGGAGGAGGAATAAATGATGACGACATACAAAATCAACAACGTGATGAGAACCGTCGATATGTCAATGGATGAGAGGGATATCAATCATTGATCTTCCATGAGACTTGTTCACACGAGGAAGGAGGATGATGATGTCAATAGACATGGCATGCTAGAAAGGAAGCTAGAGAGTCCTTAGGAAGATAGGTGTCAATTGTTGGTTGGATGACGAGGTTTCACAAAGGGAAGATGATGATAGTTGTTGATCTCATCGGATATTTGATGAAGTGATATGGAACGATGGATCCAAACACATCGTCATTGGAAATGTGAGAGGTTGGCATGGTCATGCTTGGCCAAGGAAATTCATCGAAGACGAAGAAAATGTTGATAATGATGGGAGTCAGGGCTGAAGACAACCATTGATCGACTGAGTGATGAGGTGAAATGTCCATCGTGGATCTCACAAGTCACATATTCACACAGTGTAAACCATTGGGACATGGTCGTTAACTCCCATGCCAAAATACATCACTGACATGCTCGAAACCATAGATATCAAGGGATATGAGTCGTAGGATCTGGGGACGGTGCACTCTTTTGTATTGTCATCGGAAGTCTTGGGATAGTGAGAGTGAACCACAAGATAATAAATCCCAACATCGACGAAAATGGGAAAAGAAATCAAGCCCATGGAATGATCTCATAGGTGTCAACTAGCACATAAGGTGGCTCGAGTGATGAGGTTCCACGTCAATGTCACATGCCAGTGAGATGATTTCAATATGAAAGCTCAAGAAACTTTAGGAGGCCATAAATTTTGATCATGATCTCGGAATTGAGCATGGTTACAGTCGTTGGAAATCTATTGACGAGCATAAGATGATGATATACCCTAGTATAGATTTTGATATAGTCAGGGAAAGAAATAATTTTAATGCCCCATCCTTTAAAAGGACACTTAGGGGGTTGGGTGTGTTACATTGGTAGTTGTTATTGCCAAAAAAAATTGAATGTTTAGTCCATATTTTTGTTTTTTAGGGGTAGAGTAAATTAGGCAAGAGATATCTCAGAAACTATATATATGAAAAATGACTCAAACATAGATAGAGACAAAAACAAGGTATTATTTTTCGAGTTTTTTTTTTTAAGGTTAATTATAATATATATATATAGTTGTTGAATTCCATAGTTGTTACTTAAGCATCTTCTGAATGAAAAAAAAAGCTAAACTGAACAAAACCATGTTTTCATATTCTTTCTACATATTTAGGAAGTTCTTGTTTCTATGTTTGACCCAGAAATATTTTAGGGAATTGCATGTAGTTGATGTAACAGATGCTTTGCTCACAGAGAAAATAAGATATTGGAAATTTGCATTATCTTTTCATCTTGGTCTCATCGATGTGAATTCCATCAAAACAAACACCCATGTTAAAAAAGACAATAGGGAAAACAAAGAAATATGGAACAAGAGCTACAAAGGTGTGTATTTTCTAATTTTATCCATGTGCTATATATTTGTTGTTTGTTAACATTGTATATTTCATGAAATTTTGGCATAAGGGTTTAATTATGTATTCATGGTTTTGGTTTACGGATTTTGCATGAAAATGAAATAGGGCAATTGTAGGAGAGAAATAAGTAACAAGAAATGTAGGAGAGCAAACTTAAGAACAATGTTCTAATAGAAGGTATACCTATAACAATTAGACATGAAACAACCTTTTTTTTTGTGTCTTGTATGTATGTGCACAAATATATATTGATACTGCATAGTACTAGGTATGATCAATAGTGCATATTGCATATGTTACTATCATGTCGGCAGTAATTTGTGCATCCAATGTTTTTCAAGTTTCATGTCCACGAATCCAAGTTATGTGCATATTGAATGTCTTGTCACAAAATGAACAAATCGTGAACGTGGACTATTTGGAAATTACAAAGATGTGTCAGTCCTCTGTCAGATGTGAATGGAAAATGTATTCATAGGAATTACATTGAGAAAGTGAAAAAGCATATAGCATTAAAATAAATGGCCTTTGAATTAATAAAAGTCGCACTAGGTTGCAAAACAGAATCAGAATTTGCATTATTTTCCATTTGAAAAGAATGACATATACAAAGGCACACTGGTACATTTCATGCAAATGTCCAAGTATCAATTCAAAAATAGTATAAAATATACTTTATGTACTATGCATTCACATATATGTTTTTGCAACTAGGAGAAGTTGGACAAGCCATGGAAGTATTAGTATTGGTGCATCGCAGACACACTACCAACAATAGAGTCACAAGTAAATTGGTATAGGCTATTTTTTTTCACATTGTGATGAAAATTTGGCTAATAGAAACATATACTTATCCAATTTGAAAATTTTTATATTTAGTTTAGGAGAGATAGGTATACTTGGAATCGAAGAAATCAATGTTGGGGAGTCAAGTGTGACAGGGAAAGGTGGACAAGAAATACATTGAGACTATTTTTTATATTTCTTATTTTTTGCAATTGTTGTTACATTGTGAAATTTCACAACTTTGAACATTGTGTCAATAGAATACTTGAGTAGTCGCAGAACTGGGGAAGTATTCATTGGTTATGTAAACATTGTTTACAACACATTTTTGATTAAGGCGAATAGAACACACAGAATCTTGTGTGATGACATGACACATGCAAATCACATGATCACAATTACATTGACTGTTCTTGCACACCTCATTCAAAGAGATGAGAAAAAGATTGTTCCCAAAGCTAGAATATCTATTGCAAATTTAAAAATTCTACCAAAACGAGGATATGACCTTGGTGACTATGATTGTGTTATATGCATAGTTGAATTAAGTATCATCGAGACAATGTCTCCAACTTTCAAAGAATAAGATCTCATACCAAACACAACAATCAAGCAATTTGCAAGTAATACATTTATGTATCCTATCGGCATTGTTCTAGTTTTCATGATGTTGGCTAAGAAAGTTGGATCGCAGTATAGTTTGAATATAAACTATTAAAACACAGAGGAAGACAAATCAACGATATGATTTTCCATTGTCAATTGTTTTTTATTTAAATGCTACTATTTTTAGGTGTGTCTATATGACAAATACACTCTTTTATGTATTAGCTGCAACTATTTGAGACATATGGACATTTCTTCGCTTCACTGGAACAACAATTGCAAATAGGGAATTTTTCCATTTGTCTATTCAAAAATATAACCAAAATGAGAGATGCAAAAGAAAAAAAATTCTACAAAACACGGTCGACATTTATAACGGGACATACAACAGAAGCGGTTAAAGTTATGAAAAAAATAACTATTAAACTGAAACGTGGTTAAAGTTATGAAAAAAATAACTATTAAAGTTAAAGTCAAAAAAAAAAATCTTTTTTTTGCATTAGGATATTAAACTCGTTACAACATAATAACAACATACATCATCGTAACTGAAATGACACATAATCATTGCATTAACATATCTAAAAGTGACACAATCAACACATATACAGAGACTCAATCAACACATCTTAATAACTATCAACAACACAATAAACACATCACGTTCAATTGAAGCAATATACAATTGAATGATCAACCATGTCACTGATCATTTAAATAACTACCCGCCCAACCTATCATGAATGGTTAGGACCTCCAAGACACATAAGCAACGCTCAATCCTAGGATTTTTTCAATCGATTTTGACCACTTAAGGTCTCAGGGCTGGTGATTGTTCTTAGGAACAAGGAGGTGTCTAAATCCCACTAACACAATCAAGTCGAAATTCAACTAGCTCAATCAATCATCATCATTATTATTCATGGCAAAATAGAAATATAAATATTCAATCATTCACACATCGATATTATTCATGGCGCAAGAGAATTTAAATACTCAATCATTCTTAAATCGATATTATTCTAGTCGCAAGAGAAGTCTAAATTCTCAATAAAACATACATCCATATTATTCATGGTGCATGAGAAATACACTTTATTTCACGTGATGCAGGAGAGTATTGTTATCCCCCAGTTTAGGGATAACTAAGGAGATTATGTCTCTAGGCCCACAGGTCCTAGACATGGAGTACCAAGATCCATATCAACTTGAGCATGGCCCTGGAGGGCCAATATTTTCATTATTCAGTGTCTCCACTTTGTCAGCAGCAGCAGTATCCATCACCTCGACCTGGTCTTGTAGCAGAAATGGATCTTGCTCAGTGAGGTAATGAGTCTGGGTATCATGGTATGTGCCACTCTGATCCTCAAAACCTTTTAATATGTGCATTCAATTATTTTTGTTTCTAATGGGTGCTTGGATATTATACCTATATAATTGACCATATCTAGAGGGGATGACATGATTCCCTAGTAAGTTGATGCCCATAGGTTTTGATTTGCCATTGGTTGGATTCATGAGAAGCCATCATCCACTCCCACCATACTTACCACTTTCCATATTTCTCCCGCTCATCCATCCCATTACACTAGTCTGGGCATTGGGTTGGCCAAATATATAAGGGTTGTACCTTACCTTGTGGGAAGAAGGGACTAAATGCCCAGAGGGTAAAAGTAGTTGGCAAAATATAGAAGCCAAAGAATGAAACCTTGAGATGCTTCATTGAGGGATACCCAAGAAAGTAGTAAAAATCTTCTGATCAAGAAACAAAGGGACCCATAAAAAATAATAAAATAAGACCTAGTTATAGGATGGGGGGATTTATCACGAGCCAGTCTATTAGGTCCATGGGCATGTAGTGGTATGAAACTACCAACAACTGGTCACCACGCCATGGTAGTGGCTCTTGTTGGCATAACCAAGAGAAATGGGTCCTCATCATGAGCTAGCCTTCTCATTTCTGTGAAATTCTTGTGGCTAACATTACCACCACTGGTCACCATGCCAAGGGAGTGTCCCCTAGATAGGTTCTTGAAGAAAAATCAATAAAATAAAGACAAAAGGCATGAATGAGCTTGGAAACATTTTCATCCATGATAGTGCATATCACCCTCTACAGAGGCACCCACAGGTAAGCCATACATTTCCCTGGTATCACTGCAGCCCTTGCCTGGACATCTCTTATCTTCTTCATCCACTCACATGGATTAGCTTTGATATCTTCCGAAAACACCCCACATCTAATGAGCATTAGCCCAATAGGAAGTCCTAGCATTTCCTCCAAACTTGGCTTGTAGATTAGTATAATTTCTTTGAGCACTTGTCTTGGTAAAGGGGGTTTTATGCACATGTTTAATAACTTGATGATTAGATGTGATTGATATTGCTATGATTCTTGTGAATTATGAGCCCATGGAGGGCGTATCTGTTGATGTTTTAGGACCATACCTGGTGGACAGGTACCCTTATGGATAAGTACACATGGGGAGATCATTAGTTCGGACCTTCGTGGGGCTGAAATCCCACCTAATGGATGTTGAGACCCCAGCAGAGGGCAGAGATAGATCAGAGGATTTTCCCTGGGGAAGAGGAGGACGTTCCACCAGAGGCATCTTGCAGGCCCGTACCCAAGGAGGTTATGCCTTTTCCACCAAGACATAGGCCTTGGAAGGCCCATGACATCACCTAGGACACCCATGATGTCATCTAGTGTTTATGGACGTGTTGGGAGGCAGTTATGTGCCAAGTGGCACGTGTGGCAGGCTCTGGAGGCCCAAGGAGGCCAACATTTCCCTAAAGGGGCCTAACATCACCCTAAAAGGGAATGACATCATCATTTATGCTTGATTAGGGTTTTAAATAATACATTTAATGTAAACAGTATTTTGATGTAAAATTGGCCATGCCGACCTTTTGTGACCTAAAAATACAATTAAGGTCATTAATATTGTATAAGTAGAGAGCTAAAACTCTCTTTTTCTCATCATATTTCACTCAGCACTTGGTGAGGTCTAAAATCTGTGCCCTTCTTAGGGTTTTGGATGAAATTACTAGTGCGCACTTATTAAAGGAGGCTTATTTTGGTGATCTTTGGCACTTTTCTTGGTGGATGGTTTATAACTAGGGCTTGTCTTGATAAATATTTGGTGAATGTAAGTGAATTTTTTCAATCCTTCTCTTACTTGAATGGTTATAGTGTTTTACTTGCATTTTGTTAATGAAATTGTTGGAATAAACCCTAGGAATTAAGCACATGTTGATGTCCTTGTTTTAATTTCTATCTACCTACTAGATTATGCCAAGGATTCGGTTTATCTGTTGAAGTCATTGCTATGGGCCTTTCCATTGAAACACCCTATCTCTTGTTCTTCATCCTAGTCATTTTTACTTTGTCATTGAGCTAAAGAAGGAGGAAAACCTACTAAAGCCTAGGGTTGCCTACTTCTTAGTAGTCGTTTTCCCCTAGGGTTTGATGGTTGAAGACTTGGCTTATCAACACTTCATCCACTAAATATCCACTAAATTCCTCTTGTCTTTAGCCCTACTATTATCATCATTGTTCCTTCAACTCTTGATGCTACTTTTGAATCTATTTTCCCTATGAATGCACTAGTCTAAAACTTCTTGCTTGAGTGCTTTGATCACAACCTTCAAAATCTTTGAAAAACCACTAACACCTTCTAACCCTAGATTAAATTGACCTGCTAAAATTATCGCTACTATTACCCATTGGAGCTATATTTATACTTTGCAGCATTTTAAGCCTCTTTAAGCGATTGAAATATTTGCTAATGCATAGTAGTATTTTCTTATGATGAATGTTGGTGTTGTGACATTGATGATAAATCGTTTTTGCACATTTTGAAGCTTCTTTAAAGCATTTATTCTGAAGTATTGTATTGTGATTATTTATACTATACATATTTTCTTACTTCATCAATATATTAGTCAATTGTTTTTATTGATAAAGTCTCTGATTATATGAATTACTAACCAACAAGTGACCTTGCAAATAAAGTTTCATGTTGCTTTGTTTCGGGCAAGTACATTTCTGGTTCTTATTATCTTTATTGGTTGTTTATCCAGACTTTATGATCGGTGGTGACTTGTTAGAGGGAAACTTTTACTTGGCCTTAATCATTTGCCTTCTCAAAACCCCAGGTCACTGTGGACATCTACCCTAGGCCTACCACCCTAAATAGAAAGAGACATCATGCTGAGGTGACAATGATAGGATAGTCTCTTGTTACATCAATCTGTCTTCATTTACCTTTCCTTTCTTTCAAAGTATAAATTGCATGATAACAAGTATAATTACTAAATGAATCATATGTCAACATTATTCTAAAAGTGCAAGTGTAATAAACTTTATTTTATAAGGCATAAGAGATTATAAGGGATTAGCCAATAATATAACAATATAAGTTAAGTCGCAAGTGTAATCAACTTTATTTTATTTTCATGGCACAAAATAAGACATATATTTAATTTTGTAAATGTGTTGAACCTGCACAGAATACATCTAGCTAGAAAATACCACACACATTTGCAAAGAGAAATTGAGAAAGAAGAAGCAAGAGAAAAGGAATGTAAGAATTCTCATTAACTATATTCCACACTCAAAAAGTGAATAATTTACAATAGATATAGGATACATGAGTAACTAGTGAGACATAGTGGTGGTATAGAGTGATCTAGACACACACTTGCGATTACGAGAGTAAATTGCCTCCTAGTCTAGTCTCTCAGGCAGTTACGGGAGTGAACTGCCACCTAGTTTGAGTTAACTAGTCTATCGGTATTCAGTTAACTTACTAAAACAGAGTGAAGTGAAGAGGATATTAGGGAATCATGAGTAATGCACTAGTTTGGTGATGATCCCAAGGACAATGTGCATTAGCTGGTGATGATCCCAATGTTGCATGGTGACAAAACCAATGCAACATCTATACTCCACTCAACTAGTCAAACTGAAGAGAATATTCTCCAGGTGGAATATTCTCCCCTAAAATATAGGATACTGGATAATGAATAATAATGAATAATAAACAAGGAAAAAAACTTAGGAAAAATAAATCCTAGGTGTGTGTGTGAAGTAACTCCAACACCCCCCCTGAACATCACTATGGTGAAAATAAATAATGGGTCCCAGCAACGAGGCCATGTTTGGTACTCAAATACAAAAGATACACTGAAAATAAAGTGAGGAAAGAGGGAAAACCTCATGGGAACCCCCCCCCCCCTTCAAATTACAATGCATAAAAATAAATAAAATGAGAAGAAACAAAAAGCAGTTGCTAAGTAACCATGTTCTTCACTCCAAGAAGACCTCGTAATTGTGCAAGTTTGTGCTCGTTGAAGATTTTGTTGAAGATGTAGATGTTTGCACAGATCTGATGAAGTATATGCATCATTGATATGTCCACAAATATCCACTTTGTCTTCTTGTAATTAATAATATCAAAATAAAGTTTGGATGAAATTTTGAAAACCGTGCGACCGTTTCCGAAAAAATGTTGAACTTTTGTTGATTTTAAAAAGATCATAACTTCACTTCTCGGACTACGTTTCGGATGATGTTTTTTTTGAAATTGGATATTTTGCCAAGAGGAATTCAAATATCCAATTTGTTTCTGCAAATTGTGATCATAAAATATCAAAATTGAATCTGATGTGTGCGGCTCCCTTTTTGTCTCTTGAGATGCATGCATCGTGCATGGAAAAGTGTCTACATGTGACTCTTGAGATGTATGCCATATATCTTCCACATGAATTTCAGAAAATAATAATAATAATAATAATAAATAAATAAATAACTGAAATGGAGTAGACATCATCTTCAATTAATGGAATACAAATTTCTGCAAATACTTTTGTAGAAGACTCTTCATAATAAGAGGCTTGAGCTTTTGATGGCTTCTCTTATGGATCTATTTGTTCAACCTCCTATATGAAATATTCACAATCTTATTTATTCCCGAATAGAACCTCCAATCTGATCCATATTTCATTTGGAGTTGATTCTTGTGAGTCATCATATACTTGGTGGAGAATTTCTTAAGAGATAGACAAGAAGATAAATCCTATGGCCATATCTTGTCTATTGAGAAAATCATTTTTCTCATTGGTGGAATCGGGATCTACTTCCATTGCCATAGTTATTTGGTACAAGCCTCTGCATTTGAGATGAAGCAAAATTTTTGGCTTCCATTCCAAATATTTATGAGGCGTGAGAAGTATTGTCCATGAGTAAAACATAGATTCCATCTTTCTGTGTTCTTCAATCTTCAGTACCTACAAAAAATAATTTGGTGTAGCTTTTGCTTAGCGGTCCGTTGGCTCTGATACCATGTAAATGTGTTGAACCTGCACAAAATAGATCTAGCTAGAAAATACCACACAAATTCGTAGAGAGAAATTGAGAAAGAAGCAAGAGAGAAAGAATGGAAGAATTCTCATTAACTGTATTCCACACTCAAAGAGTGAATAATTTACAATAGATATATGATACATGAGTAACTAATGAGCCATAGTGGTGGTCTAGAGTGATCTGGACACACGTTTACAGTTACGGGAGTAAATTGTCACCTAGTCTAGTCTCTCAGACAGTTACGGGAGTGAACTACCACCTAGTCTGAGTTAACTAGTCTATCAGTCTTCAGTTAACTTACCAAAACATAGTGAAGTGAGGAAGATATTAGGGAATAATGATTAATGAACTAGTCTGGTTATGATACGAAGGACAATGCGCATTAGCTGGTGATGATCCAAATGTTGCATGGTGACAAAATCAATGCAACATCTATACTCCACTCAACTAGTCAAACTAAAGTGAAAACTGAAGAGAATATTCTCCAAGTGAAATATTCTCCCCTAAAATATAGGAGACTGGATAATGACTAATAAACAAGGAAAACCCTTAGGAAAAATAAATCCTAGGTCTGTGTGTGTGAAGTAACTCCAACAAATTTCAAGGCGCATGATTAATCAATTATTGAATTAAACAATAAATCAACATTATTTTCAAGGTGTGCACGTGATCTAATTACTGAATTAAACATAAATCAACATTCCTTCCAAGGCATGTGACTAACCAATTTCGGAATTAAATAATAAATCAACCTTAGTTAGTTTACAAGAAATCTATTTATTGCGAGTTTAATCATTCCATTCAAGATTCTATAAAGAAAGGGATAATTGGAGAATGAAGTTGCCTTTTTAGCAATCTTGAGACAAAGACAATGCTACTACTCATATTAGGAAGAAAGTTGTATTTTTGTAAATATATTACTTTTGGTCTCCACTATTTCACAAGATCACAGAGCAATAAACATCATCAACTAAGGTAAGGAAGATATGTTGGTATTTTTTTGGTTTATGTGGAGATAGGCATATTCTTACTCAAATATTTTAAATCTAAATGGTACATTAGAATGTAAATTATTTATTATTGAAATGAAATGACAATTTTTTTCTTGGAATATATATAGCCCAAGGGGTTATCTCAACTAGTTGTTGCCAATGTTGTTGGGGATTTGGCTAGTTTCATGTCACCAAGTGCTCAGTTCAAACCCCCCTAGTTGAGGCACTCTAATTAGTTGATGGGTATACTAGAGAGGCCATCCACGGATGTGGGGAAGCATCCATTGGATTTCCCTATGAGGTTTTGTTTGGAATGAATATGTGCATACATACATATGTCTGTGTAAAGGCTTTAGAGTTAATATTTTCATAAATAATTGAGAAACTATGATGGGGAAATTTGAAGGTGCCACGAGGGGTTTCAAAGAAGAGTATCATATCCATATGCATAGTCCAATAACATACATTGACACACCAACGAAGATAAAAACCACATGAAGTAAACCCACCCTATAGGGTACATAGAGATAATATCACACATGCTACCAAACCCAAACTTGCACATTGTTAACCTAATTTATGTGGTACGTCTCAATTTTCAAATGCCCTAAGAAGATAGACACACTTGATAGGGAATGGTAAAACCATGCATTGTCCATATTAAAATTGAATGGACTAGAACAACCTTGCTGAAGAGAAATCTATAATTATAACCATTGTTGATAGGGGCCATTGTTATGTAAGTGTTCCCCATTTTGCAAAAAAATCAAGATGATCACAAAAACATTGCACAAAGACAAAACCTAGAGAACATCACAATAAAGAACATCTAGGACACAGCAAGAGAACATTACAAAGAACCTATGAGAGACCATATCCTTGAATTGAATCACCACATTAATAACATTCAAAAACTTGTAGACATCCAAATAGTCTAACAAATGAAGCCTTGGGATATCCTTTAGTTTTGAGTTTTTTATTCTAGTAAATAAAAAACATAAACTACTACTTTCGTTAAGGTACAAAGAAAACAGTTCTAGGAATATCATGAGGGAATGTGTAGAGTTGGTAAAAAACAACTCTTGTAATCAAATTTAGAAAATTGTGCATTAAGAGAAATTATTGGCTTAGCTTGTCTTTATGAGGGATAGGATAATGATGGATAGGATAACGAAATGGAATGGTGATTTTATAATTGATAATGAGGCCATAATAGGTGAGGTGAAGGAAATATTTTCCAGAAATCTTGGGGACCAACCAGTTTCTATACAATGTTTGAGGAACATCCAATGTCAATAAGAAAATGCAAAGTATATGGTGAGGGTGTTTCAAACTCTGTAGTATTGAGATGTACAAAACATTGGTAATTTTGATAGTAGGTAGATCAGGATGACTGTGTTCTAATCCTCTCTTGACCTTGAAGAATATCTGAGGGTACTATGGAGTTGGACGAAGCTAAGCGAGTTCAATCCATTGATGTAGTAACCTCTAGAAATGTATAATTGAAGTGGCAATTTTTATCCAATCATCTGGAAAACTAGCAAGGATAATCTTATGTGTTTATGGGGGTGAGGATTCCAAAAGTTATTGAATTCAAAGAATTTTTTATTCAATAATATAGTCTACATCTATGTCGTAGTCAATATCTGAATAAATATTATAACATTCACAATCAAATTCGTGATCATGAGGGACATAATCCCATGAATGTTGATTGTTGGAATCTTCATAAAAGAACTGGACTTGGCCAATAGATTGATTGGGTGTGAGACATCCATTGTGATTTCCAATTGGGTGGTTGGGAGGATTCGTTACTACCATGTGTAGCTTGAGTTTTATGTGTGTCTTCAGCTGTAATTTTCTTTCTAGTTCGTTGCATTCATGTTTATCATTAAAAGGCCTTCAAAGCCTCATTGTAATCACCTTCTTGCGAATGACCTTAGTCGTCACATCTCTTATCAAAGATAAAGATTCCACCATTCTAGCAAGTCTTGCACTCCGTATTTTTACAGTCTCTTTACAATTATTTCATTACTCAAAATCAAGTATTGTTGTATTTCTCTGCTTCTGGAAATTTTCATGAGTGTTTCATTGTAATTTCTCTACTTCATTTCATTCCAAAAAAAATGTGGATCAGTGGTATCAGAGTGGGTTTCTCTTGATCGTTTTTTAGTGCATGTCCCCGAGGAGGTCCGAGTGTAGCCAATTGGGTATTGATCTTGTCTCTCTTGAGGAAAATCAATCTTGCATGCCCAAGAAACCCTGGATGGTGGCAGAAAATAAAAGCGGTGGAGTAGAAGATTCTATTAACCTATTTCTTGAGAAAGCTCTCGCGTGAAAAAGAGACGAAATGATGGGGAATTTTTCACACATCCTTCAATGCATGTCGATAGCAATAGGCACACCTTAATCAACTATCCATTTTTCAAGAACCTCTCCCTTCAAGGTATAAGTTAATTTTGATATTCCCATATTTGAAGTTCAGATAGATGCAGATGCCCTAGAAAAATGGTTAAATCTATTAGAAGGTTATTTCTTTGTTCGAAAATTTTTCGACAGGGAAAAGATCACCTTCGCACTCCTCAAGGATCTCCCCCGTGTCAAACATTGGTGGGAAACTTACTAGGAGAAAAGTTCCATAGAGGAATCTGGAATATATGGGGATGATCCCACTTGGGATTTGTTTTTGGATGCAATCAAAGAACAATACTATCTTGTTGATAACTATGAAGACCAGTACATGAGATGGACCATACTGTGACAAGAGAAGAGACAAACAGTGTCAGAGTTCATAAATACTTTCCATACCTTGTGCACCAAGTTGGGTATCAAAGACTCTCAGTGACATCTAGATTTTAAATATCGTGGGGCTCGGCATAGGTACATCCAAACCGAAATGGATTTCCTAAACATCTCATCATTGGGAGTTGCCTATCGATATGTTGTCAAAATCGAGCAGATATTTAAGCACTAGAACAAATGGAAATTCAGGTCTACAAATATGCAACAACCAAATCATGGTAAATACGACCCTAACCAACAACCTCTAGACAACCATTCCAAGACATAGGACAAGAAGGGTAAGGGAAAGACAAAAAATGACACAAAGAAGCAGTATGAATTCCACAAAATCCCCTGGCACAACACTAATGAATGTCACTCAAAATAGTCATTGGTAGTCGAGTTCAAATAAAAGGAGTCAAACCTTGATTCAAAAACTAATGTATAAAATATTGAAAACAGATAGATCATCGATGTAGACCCCACTGCTACTGTCACGACCACAACAATTCAACCAGAAGAACTAGTAGATCATGAATAAGGGGAGTGCCTCTTCCATTCATAGATGTGGGTGAAGGGGACCTCATTGCATTTCATTGTTGATAATGATAGCCAAAAAAACCTCATCTTAGCTAAGGTCATCAAATATTTGAGGTTGTCGACAACACCACACCCATAGCCATACAACATCGAGTGGCTTCACCAAGGATGAGATCACTATGTCACCTATCCTATGGCGTCCAACCCTTCAAAGATGAGGTAGTGTCTGATGCTTCCCCTCTTGATGTCTGTGATGTTGTTTTGGGCCAACCATATATGTCGAAACGACATGTTGTTTATGAGTCTCGACCCCGTAGTATTATTATTACTCTGGGGGCTCATCTCTACAGGATACTAGAGGTAGTTCCTACTATTTTTCCACCAAAATAGTGTCGCAACATAATCTCTCATATTGAAAAATTCATCCTCTTCATAGTTTGTTCAAAGGATGCACATAAGGCCACTACAACCACCCTCAACACCTTCTATCTAATAGAAGTTGGATGCCAAATAGAAAGAGGATATTGTTTCTTCACCTACAATGTTTCCTACACAATGCCCCATCAAATCCAGAGACAACATATTGGTGGAATAGATTCCACCCCACCAACAATAGGTTCATGACAGCCTTCCACAATCCAAGCAGTGCAACTTCTCCAACAAGGCACGCAACTTACCAAGATTCATCTTCAGAAAACACTTTCCCCTCTTCCCTAGGCACTCAATGCAATGGAGACCATTTATTCCTAATGGGGGAGGACCTATCCAGGTGGATATTGTTGGCCACCCACCTACTCCAATTGGCTCCTCTTGTCAGTTTTTAGTTCAGCACGTTCTTTTGTACTTCTTTGTAATTGTGAGTTCTACACTTCTAGGGCTATCTGAATCCACACACATCTTCCAAGTGGATACTAGTGTCCTTCCACCTAATCCAACTGGCTTATTTTGTATGTTTTCATGTTAACACATCTTTATGTGCTTCCAGGGCCGTTTTGGGGCCCTAAACAGTGTTTTTTTGGCATGCCACAGTCAAATTGTAGATGGAGTTAGAGTTTGATGGAATAACGCGTATTTCTCGAAAATACCTTTCTAATGAGCTATCATGTGCCTAAAATGAAGATAGTATGAAAAATTTATGACCTTGGGAAGTTAATGTACTAACTTACCCAAACGGGGCCCACATGAATTTTGGTGGTTCATCTCTTAGGGTTAGGTTTTTGGATATCTAGGGTTTTGCCATTCATGTTTATCATAAAAAGGCCTTCGGAGCCTCATTGTAATCACCTTCTTGCGAATGAGTGTAGTCATGACATCTCTTCTCCTAAATAAAGCTACCACGATTCTAGCAAGTCTTGCACTCTATATTTTTACAATCTCTTTACAATTCTTTCATTAATAGAAATCAAGTATTGTTGTATTTCTCTGTTTTTGGAAATTTTCACGAGTATTTCATTGTAATTTCTTTGCTTCATTTTGTTATGAAAATAATCTGGATCAATACATCACTTAGTTAATCGGCAAGAAACCATTACCAATAGCTATAGAAAAACAATAAACAACAAGAACCCTAAACCTAGAACAAGAGAGAAATGAGAGAAAAGAGAATTTTGTTCAAAAAAAGCCAATCCTTCTATTATTTCATAGGATAACCTTTTATTGAGAATGGACATACTTATTTTTCATACATAATATTATTCTAATCACAAAATAGACTAAAATATCTACTCTAGTACATTGTCCCATGTTTTATTAATGGGTTTATAAGCAATACTAGCTTCCTTATGGCCCAATTCCTCCCTGTTTAGATCTGGAAGCATCCATGCTTCCTCTAGAACATGGGGAAACATATGTTGGACCATGTTTGTTATCATCCAATTTTATTATGCCAGAGTTTGTCCCTTGCATGCTAGAAGGTAATAAATATACTCTCTTTGGTGACTAGAGCGACTCTTGATATGGAGAATGGTATCATGTAATAGAGGCAATTGGAAATATGGAATGTTATCAATGAGATGATTGATGGTGACTGGATCTTCCAAGAGTGGTGGTTCAAATAGATTCAGATTGTTGACATTGATGACATTGTGTATGCCCAACTGAGAAGGGAGGTCCAATCGATGGGAATTTTCTCTAATGTGTTCCATAATTATATAGGGGCCATAGAAAAAAGGATGTAGTTTATGATGTTTACCTTTGAAACATGTATTGTCTAATAGTAACCAGACACAATCCCGGGATGAATGAAAAGAGGTGTACGATGCTTTTCATGCCTCTAATTTTCTCTTGTTGAAGTAGCTTTCAAAGTTTCAACTACTTGAGTTTTGCGGTGTGCAATTTGTTGAAGGAATTGTTGGGATGATCTTTGCTCCCTTTGTTGGTGATTTGTGCCTTGTGGATCAAGAGTGAGAGGAAACTCAATTGAAGAAGTGGGTTGAAAACCCAAACACACTTATAAAGGAGAGAATCCAGTAGTTTATTGGGTGACCATGTTGTAAATTTGTTTTATAATATGTAAATAAGTATCCCATTGTTTTCTATGTGTGAAATGAGTGTGCAGAGCATGTAAACACATGATTTACAACCTCTGTTTGGCCACTTGTTTGAGGATGGAAGGCGGTGGAGAACTTAAGTTGACATCCAAGTAGCGCCCATACTGTATGCCAAAAGGATTTAAGGAATCTTGAGTTTCTATCTGAAATTATAGTTCTCAGTAGAACAAAGTGAGGTCAGACATGTTGAAAATATAATTTTTTTGTTTGAGTAATTGTAGTAGTCTTGGTGCAAGCAATTAAAAAGGCCATTTTGAAAAATCGACAGACTATTACCCAAACAGCATCATTTGTTTTTCGAGTGGTGGGAAATCCACTAATAAAATCCATTGAAATGGATTCCCATGGTCTGGACGAATGTAACACACCGATGGCGGGGCGTAAAAAAATTTCTCTTCTTAGGAGAAATCGATGTCCTCATTTAGGGATTATATTCCACTCTTCTCTTCCAGGGCTTTCTAGCCATGACCTCCATGCTCTGAACCAATCTCAAAACTGGAAAATATCCTCTTCTAAGTCCTTCGAGTTCTTCCATTCCCCTTATACTTGCATATGATCGTGAGTTGTGACCAAACACCAAAACAACAAGTGCCAAGACAACCACCGCACGAATTCCCCCGAAATGGAAATTCTATGAAGTTCACAATCTGACATCACATGTCCTTGGTGATTTTGACAGTCCTGATTCACTTCAGGACTTCAACATTATGGATTTTCTGCCTCTCCACGCTCACTTTCTCCTGAAAGGATTTCACCCAAATTTAACGATATATCGATGTGTGTCCCCCACAAATCGACGACTACAAATCACTTCGGGACTTTGCTCTTCGGTAGTTCTAAAGTACTCGCCAATGCAAACCTCTGGAGTGTAATCATTTTGGTGTGTTAGATCTCCGAAGATGCGTCCCCCACTATCAATGGTTAGTATGAACTCTATCACTTCAGCCTTCGGGATTTCTTACCTCTTGCCACAAGCTTTTCTACAGAGTGACTTTTCTCTGAAGTGGAAGATATTTTGATACCTTCCCTCTGAGATCGATGGCTCAAGTGAACTCTGACCTCTAGACCTTTGGGATTTCTCACTTCACACAATCCATTTTCCTCCGGAGCACTAAACCTCTAAATAGGAGGATCTGGTGCCATGTGTCTCCTGGTGCCAATGGCTAGGATGGACTTCAGTACTTCAAGACTTCAGGGGTTTTGGTATTACTAAGCCTCTATTCTCCCAAAGCGTTTAACGTCGGAGTAACTACCTCCTAGATATGATGGTCAAGATGGCTCCTGAGCATCCCTAAATCTAAGGCTCAGATTAACTTCAAGACTTCAGGACTTCGGGGATTTTACCTCCCTTATGACAAAATCGCTCAATTCACCAAACTCATGAAGTCCGAAGGAATCAAGGGGTTAAATCTTGTGCTCTTTAACGTATCCAATGGTCACAATAGACCTTGGCGCTTCGTGAATAGATCTCGTTCATTCATCTTCCATGCAAAGGAACCTTCCCTTTCGATATTTCAATCTCGCTATCCTTCTTGAGCTTTGTTAGCTCTGAAAGGCTTAAGAGATTTGCGCTCTTTCTCTTGAACTTAACACTTCGAAGAATTCTTCCAAGCACCCCTTGTGCTCGTTCATCAACTCTAGAACTTAAGTGGTTCTCGATCTTTGTCTGCCTCGCAGAGTGTAACGTCCCTGAGCTATTAACCCACTTGTCAGGCAACGTTACTACATGGAAACATTCTCATATTTATGTAGTATGAATTTAAATGAAGTTAAATGTCTTAACAGAGTAAAGATATAATTACTGCTAACATACAGAATGATTGAAATCAATAGTAAATATCATTGCAATGGAATACATGATAATATTGCAAGCATCACAGACATTCATTTTAATTGAAATTAAACACATGCATATACTTATCTTTGAAACTGTAGTAACTCCAGCAACCACTTGCAGACCTTCCACAAACCTCCTAGCCTTAGACCTCACTACTCATCACGCTCAACAGTGGGTCACCCCTGAGCTGGGACTAAGCTCCACCCAAGGCAAGGGAATCCTAGGCTAGGCTGAGGTTGCAGGAAAACTACACAGAGCAATCAGAAGGATTCTCTCCAGGAGCCTTCTTAAACCCACTACTCATGGAATCTCATTCCCCACATGTCTATTCCAACTAGGAGTATACACCTTCACAAGCACAGTCCATCGGTGCTTCACCTTCCACTTGGCCTTGGCAATAGGCTGGATCAGAAATTCTCAGAGCTCCATAGCTAGTGATGGAATCTCTCTAGAAAATAAACCACTCCCCATCAGACTCTCTCACCTGAAGAGAGTTTCTCACAGATTTGAAAACCCGCCTCTTCTACCGCAGGCCTGACAACCTGCTTCTTCAACTAGTTTCATCCCAATTCCCGCAAGGTGAAGATAATAGCAACCGCAACTGGTCAATTCCACTCAAGAACATAGAAGGAAGCGACTCACAGACAGTTCATGGATGGGCTTGACTTTGCAAGCATGGATCGGTTGGCTCACAAGACGCATAGGTGACATAGCTCAATCCACAGGTTTGCCATTGATTTTCAGAGTGCATGACAAGGAATCCACATAGGGGACGAACACAGACTGAATGGTTCAGATAAAGGCATATCAGTTTCTCAGAAAACATCACAGGATTTTCTTTTGGGTTCCAGAGCTACATGAGGCTTTTTTTTTAACTCAGATGCAGAGATCCCTCGGTTCAGACAGTGGATGCCGAATGGAGGAAAAACCCCCATCATGGCTCAATTCTTGGGTTAAATTTCATGTGCTGGATCGAAACATGCCGCGATGAGGCGGCATGCACTCCATCATTATGTGTTCCCTTTTGAAAATGTTCCCCCTTCCAGAAACTTAGGATAAAAACATACATTTCCCATAGCTTTTGGAATAATAATAAATTATTATTCCCATGCACTTAAGCCCCTAAGATTAGCCCCTCTTTCCAACCTTTCAACCCCTTTTCCATTACCCACCTTGTGGAATCTTAGTCCCCCATCACTCTTTCTTCATGTTCGGTCTACATGCAATGATGTTTAATCTTTATTAATGTTATGGATATTACATATACCAAAAATAAGCTCCTAGACTTAACACTTAGGCTCCTAGTCTAATAAATTCATAAGCCTACAAACTTATCAATAATCGGCTCACCAGCCTAAAATACATGATTTACAATTCATAAACATGATTACAACAGGGCTCGTCCTTGGGGATATTACAATCCCCTCCCCTTATTTTTGCACTGTCCTCAGTGCAACTTTACACAGTATCAGTAAGATTTCCAAAATATTCAAAATGATGCGGGTATTATGCCCACATAGAATCTTCATGCTCCCATGTCGTGCCCTCAGGACTGTACCAGGTCCACTGGACATTTACAATCCCTATGGATCGATTCTGGATTTGTTTGCTTTTCCGGTCCAATATGCGCATGAGATTCACTTGTAGGACACCTTCTTGTTCCACCTAAATCACATTCCAATCGATTACATGGTTAGCATTAGGTATATATTTCTTAAGAAATGAAACATGAAACACATTATGTACAGTCACGGATGCAGGTAATGCAAGAATATATGCAACTGGCCCAATCCTTTCTAGGATTTCAAATGGTCCACAAAATATGGTTGCCAACTTGGCGCAGTTTCCTATCTTCAGAGAACTTCTATTATCTTTTACTTTCAGAAAAACATGATCTCCCACTTTAAACTCTCTGTGGGTTCTGTTTTTATCAGCATAACTTTTCTGCTTGTCTTGGGCATCTTTCAAATTCTCTTAATTCTTATCATTTGTTCTTCCATTTCTTTGAGCAATTCTGGCCCAAATATTGCCCTGTCGGATGGATTATCCCAACTTATTGGAGTCTTTCACTTTCTGCCATAAAGTGCATCAAATGGGCTCATCTTCCAGGATGCTTGATACCCATTATTGTAGGATAAATCTACCAAGTGCAGGTAGTCTTCCCATTTAGATGGTTTGTCCATCACATACATCCTTAACATGTCTTCTATCACTTTGTTCACCCTCTCTGTTTGTCCATCAGATTTAGGATGATAAGTTGTGCTAAAGTTTAGATTCATTCTGAATCCTTTGAACAACCCCTTCAAGAAATTTTAAGTAAATTTTGTGTCTCTGTCAGACACAATTGTCTTGGGAATTCCGTACAATCATGCCACTTCCTTCATAAAAATATCAGCAACATCTGTTGCCTTGTGAGTAGTCTTTAATGGAATGACATTGGCATATTTCGTAAGCTTGTCCACCACCACCATGATTGAATCATGTTGCTTTCCTATTCTGGGAAATCCTGTGATGAAATCCATTGTCACCACTTCCCACTTCCACTCAGGAATGGGTAAAGGTTGCAGCAACCCTACTGGGTCTTTGTGCTTAGCTTTAACCTTTTGGCACTCCATACATATAGCAATGTATTATGCAATCTCTTTCTTCATACCTGACCAAAAGTAATGGCTCTTGACTGTTGCCACAATTTTTTGATATCCAGGGTGCCCTGCATAAGGCACATTATGCATATCAAGCAAAATCGCAAGTTTCAAATACTGGACATTAGGTACATAAATTATGTTCTTGTACAAAAGTATTCCATCAGTTTCCAATTTATAAATCTCCACTTTCTGTGGCATCTTACCTTGTTGTAGCTTTGCTACCAAATCCCTGTACTGCAAGTCTATATTTGCAGCCTCCAAAACTCTACTTTTAATATCAGTTTGGTACATGCTAATGGTTGTAGCATGTAATTCATGAACTCTCCTGTTGAGTGCATCAACCAGTTTATTCTTCTTCCCTTTGATATGCTTGATATCAAAATCATACTCACAAAGAAACTCCAACCATCTACTATGTCTAGCATTCAAGGTTGGTTGATCAAACAAATACTTCAGACTGTTATGGTCTGTTCTCAGTTCGAACCTCCTTCCCATGAGGTAATGCCTCCATTTATTTAGAGCGTGTACTATGGTTTCCAACTCCATATCATGAGTGGCATAGTTCCTTTCGTGTTCTTTCAACTTTTTGGATTCATAACAAATTACGAATTCATTGTGACTGAGGAATCCTCCCAGTCCGTCTTTACATGCATCAGTGCACACCACGAAAAATTCATTTGGATCTACAATCCTCAAGATTGGAGCACTGGTTAACAATTGCTTCAATCATTGAAATATTTTCTCGCAATCATTTGTCCACTGAAACTTCTTCTCCTTCCTTTGCAAGGAAGTGATAGGGTGAGTTATCCTTGAGAAGCCTTCGATAAACCTTTTGTAATAACCAGATATACCCATGAAGGATCTGACTTCTATCACATTCTTTGGCATTGACCATTCTCTAATGGCCTCAATCTTCTCAAGATCTACAACTATCCCATCCTTGGAAATAATATGCCCCAGGTAATGGATCTGCTTTTCATAAAATGAGCATTTTCTCAACTTGGCATACAACTGGTGCTCTCTTAGCACCTACAAAACCATCCTTGGATGTTGTTCATGCTATTCATCCAACTTGGAATACACCAGAATGTCATCCAAGAAGACTATGAAAAAATTTTCTAGATAGTTCCTGAATACACCATTCATCAGGCACATAAAAACAACAGGTTCATTTGACAACCCAAACGACACTACTGTGAACTCGTAATGACCATACCATGTTCTAAAGGTGGTCTTGTTTATGTATTCATCCTTTATTCGTACCTGGTGATACCCCGACCTAAGGTCTATTTTTGAAAATATCTTCACATCCTTCAACTGGTCGAAGAGGTCATCAATCCTCGACAGAGGATACTTGTTCTTTATAGTCACATTGTTCAATTGTCTGAAATTGATACACAATCTCAACATTCCATCCTTCTTCTTCACAAACAAGATTGGGGCTCCCCAAGGTGACACACTTGGGAATATATACCCCGTATTCAAAATATCTTCAAGTTGCAATTGTAGTTCTTTCAGCTCTGGCGTGCTCATTTTGTAAGGATCTTTTAACATTGGAGCTCCTCCAGGCATCAAATTTACAGAGAATTCAATATGTCTTTTCAGAGGTAGTCTGGGTACCTCCTGAAATACATCTTAAAACTCCTTTAGCACCGCATGATCTCCAATACTTGACACCTTATCCTTAGGAGTTTCCTCCACATGGGTTGCAAATAATTGACAACCTTTCCTATGGCACTTCTTCAGCTGCATTGCTGACATTTCTCTGATAGTAACCGCTTTGGGAATTCCTTGGACTATTCTCTGATTTACTTCCTCATCCAGGCAATTGAATTCCTTGTTACGACAGTCCAAGACGGCATGGTGTTGGTCCAACTGGTCCATCCCCATTAGACAGTCATATGAACCTAAAGGAAAAAAATTTAGTTCAACCTTTATGCTCAGTCCATTCATGTCCACAAGACAAGACTTAACCAAATCAATGACCTTTCTCTCGGTTCCTATATCCAGCGACACTAACCAAGACTTTTCATGTTTTCTTCTCAACAAATGAAAACTTTCCACCACTCTAGGATCTATATAACTATGGCTAGCCCCCGAATCAATTAAAATAGTAAATGGTTGGTTGTTAATCATACCTTCTACTTCAATCATGTGCGATTGAAATTCATCTTGCTTGTTGTCTAGGGATACATAGATCCTTGGCATTCTATTGCCCATGTCCTCCACTATTTCAGCTTGCTAAACATTATGGACAACTCTCACTTTTCCATCTTTATGGGGACAATCTTTGTACTTATGGTTTCCCTGATAGCCCCAACACTGAATGGGCATCTGTCTTGGCCTTTGTTCCCCTACGTAATCCATTCTTGGCTCTCTAAATGATGTTTTTCCTTAAGTATTGTTTCTAAAAAAGGGAGGTTTGTTTCCCTTCTACCTCTACTCTTTCTTAAACTTCTTCTAGTCATCCCAAGCCTTCTGAAAGGTAGTATTTTCTCTTTGTTGTTCATATAAGCATTTCTCTCTTCTTATCCTTTCTTCCATGGTATTAGGGTCATACTGGATCTTGTCCCCAATGGAAGGTAGCAGTCCACTCAAATACCTTTTAATCTTGACAATCTTTTCTTTGATGAACGAAACGTACTTCAACAATTCCAAAAACCTACGTTCATATTCATCAATGGTCATGTTTCCCAGCTTGAATTCAAATAACTCTTTCATTTTTATATCCTAGTATCTCTTAGTCAAATGCTTCTTCTCGAAATGCCTCTTGAATTATTTCCAAGTGATATATTTCTCTCTAATGTGTTGCACCTGTACAAGTTCATCCCACCACATGGATGTTTTTCCTTTCAGTTGATACATCGCAATTCTTCCTTCTGCATGAGAGGAATAATTCTATAGTTGGAAGTATTTCATCATGCCCAGCAACCATGTTTCAGCATCTTCCTCCTTCTTATGCTCTCCATCAAACATAGGAGGCTTAATCTTGTTCATCTATCCCTTCAATTCATCCACTCTAGATCTCATGTGCTTTCTGGTAGGGGATGGGCTTGAACTACTGTGTGCCCTTTTCTTGGAGAGACCTTGGGAGTGATGATGGTGTCTACCCGCACTCCTTGACCTTCTCCCCTCAGAAGTCTGGTGACTCCCTATTCTGCTCGAGTCACTCTCCTTCTCCAAATTCTTTTCTATTCTCTAGAAACTCTTTAACATCTTTATGTTGAATTCACCTTGTTTTTCCTGAGCTTTTCTGAGATTTTTTCTATCTGCTCGACGAGTTGGGGCATCTTTTTGCAATCCTTCAATGATATTCCTCATGTTTCTTTCCTTATCTATCTCCTCTCCATGGCCATTGGAGTTCAATCCTTCAACTCCCAAGTGAACATCCATTCCTTTTTCTTCGTCCTCGGAACTGGAAGCATTTCGTGCCCTTTCCATTCCTTTGGCACTTGGTGGAAATTCTACTCAGTTCTGGAACTTGTTGAACTTTTGCAACACACTATGCAGACAACCGGAATTTTTCAAGCCATTTTTTATTAACAAATTCCACATCATTCATAAACAACTTGATTCAAGAAAACGTTCAGTTTCCATGAATTTTCTGAGCTCTGCTCGACTCTTTAGTGTACTCAAGCCTTAGCCCTTTCTCTCAGTTCCCCAACCCATGCGACCATGGGTTTTGAAGAAGCACTAGATCTCAAGGTTCTCTAATTAGGACTTCGGAGTTTTAGGTTTCGGGATTTAGGTCTTGGAGGCTTCCACACTCTCTTCCCTCTCCAACTCCTGACTTTCAAATTTCTGACCTTTCTAGCCTCTGTGGCCATAGCACAACTATCACCAACCACAGTGATGACACATGGTGTTCTTAAGAAGGTCCATGTTACCTCATGTGACGTCCTCTGATATTATTGCGTCTGCTTTTCCTTCGAGGCCCACTAGTACATGGTAGACATCCCACGTGTCCACACCATCCAAGTGATGTCAGCCTGACTCACTATTTCGTCTCTTCAGGATTTCGCGATTTCAGGCTTCGGGAGTTTGTGCGTCAGCACATCCCATCTCTCTCGACATTTGAACTCCCTAAATTACAATCTTCTCTTCTGCTTGATCCAATGGTCTTGATTTTCGCATGATCTGACGACTCAGATCTCGTCGGGATTTCGTGTATCGGGATTTTGTGTGTCATGAGGCCGAAAGACTTTCCACCTTTGTCCTCTCAATCCCTGAAATTCCAAAATTCTTCATGGACAATTAACGGTCTGAATCTCTCATGGATCAATGGTTGTGATCCAATCACGAATTCGCATTTCACGAATTCTCACGAACTTGCCCTTTGGCCTTTTCAAGTCACGAGTTAGCGAAAGGTTAATCGCTCTCCACGCGTCCCTCCCAATGGATGGTTAGGATTGTTGTGGATTTTCCACTTGAAAATCTCCGACATATGTGGATCTCTACTACGTGTCCTTTTTGATGGACGGTCCAGATGATGTCGGGGCTTCGCGTATCGTGATTTCCAAACTCCTGTGCAACTCCAAATGGTTTTAAACCTTGTGCACATTCCCTGGATCCAACGGTTGTTGGTCCACACGCTCAGATATGATGGCCCATATATGATCTCTTTTGCACGCTCTCCTAAGTGTTTGGACATGGATTCAACGGTCCATATCTTCTCCTTTACAACAAATATACGGTTGCATTTTTATTCTATCGTTACTCCTCCTAAGCTTCATAACATGGCCAATGTAACCCCTTGTCACTTAAAAACAATCTAAGGTTCTAAATCAGTGCCTTCAAACACCATTTCCACTTGAAACCTTGGGTCCAAAGACCACTTATCTAGCCCATCCAATCTCAACGTTGAAAACCTGACTCTGATAGCATATTGTAACGTCCCCGAGATATCTTCTCTTGTATATTTGATTGTGAATTAATGAAAATTAGAAGATGGTGATGTGTATGGAGAATGGTCTCCTTACCCAGCAAATAGTGTCTACATTGTGTGATAGCTTGCACGAGGTTGTAAAATTCTGTATCATATGTGATATAATTTTTCTTAGCATCTTAGAGAGAATTGGAGTGATACGCTATAGGATGTCCTCCCTGTTTAAGTACTACACCAATAACATATTGAGAAGCATCAGATTCGATCTCAAAGGGTTGAGTCAAGTATGGAAATATAAGTATAGGGGAAAAACAAAAATCCTTCTTGAGGCGAGCAAAGTGGAAAGAAACATCTCCATCCCAAGAAAATATTTTAGTCATGTTCTATAATTGAAGCAAAGGGAGAGAAATATGAGACAAGTGAAAAACAAACTTTTGATAAAAGTTGATACCACCTAGGAAGGTTTTTAATTCACTTGTTGAAGAAGGGGTTGGCCATTATGCCAATTCTTGTACCTGTGTCAGATATGGACAAATACCCTTTGGTTCCACAAGAAATCCCAAATATGGAACTAAATGTTTTCCAAAGTAGGATTTATTTTCCTTTAGCTTTAGCTTGTGCTTCCAAAGCAGTTCTGGTACTTGACAAATATGTTGAAGATGTGCCTCCAAAGATTTACTGAATATGAGAATTTCATATGAATATATAACAACAATGTAGCCCAAAAGAGGCCTAAAGATATCATTAATAACTCTCATAAATGTTGTCGGTGCACTAGTCAGGCCAAATGGCATGACTTTCCATTCGAAAATACCAAATTTTGTCTTGAAGGATATCTTCCACACATATGCTCAGTTCATTCTGACCTTATGGTATCCAGATGTCAAATCTAATTTAGTGAACCATTGAGCACCTTAAAAATTGTCCAGAAACTCCTCAATTTGGGGTAGGGGGTATCGGTTCTTAACCATAGCCTTGCTAAGAGCAGGGTAGTCAGTGACTAGGCACATCTCAGTGGTGTTTTTACTTGGGATTACAAAGGCAAGGGATGCACAAGTGGAAGAGGAAGGTTGTATATGACTTGATTTTATGAGCTCAGTTAATTGTTTCTTGATTTCTTCTGCATCTCATGGTGCCAGTCAGTAAGTAAAGGCATTGGGTAATGAAGCTCCTAGAATGAGATTTATAGAATTATCCATGTGGCGAGGAGGGGGGGTAGTATTGTGGGTGTTTGGAAGATATTAGTGAATTCTTGGAGAAAGGGAGCCATGTCTTGTGGTACTAGATGGGTTTTATTGTCTTCTTGAATAGGGCGAACCGGACAGAGAGAAACACATTGGTTCAGATGGACATGGGGATTGTTCTCTTTCTTTTTGGTGGGTTTGGGGGCTGTTACAATAAGAACATAGGTGTGTCCATATTTTGAGAGTTTATATTGGTGGGTTTTCGCCATATACACAACATTTCAGTCTGGTTGATATGGAAGGCCCAAGAGTAGGTCTACACATTCTAATAGAGACATCACAGTGGACAAAATCTTTAAATTGACCAATAGAAAAAGTTACCATAAAGCATTGAGACATCAAGAGTCGGGGGCCATATTTTTGGACCCAACTGAGATGATATGGTTTGGGGTGTGGGGTAGTTGGAATTTGGAGGCACTAGACTAGTTCGTGCGAGACCAAGTTTTTGTGACTACCATTTTCCATGATCAGCAAGGCTAAGGATTGTTTTATTTGGAAATTGTGTGTAAACAGGGGTAACGGTGAATATTTGTAGTCTTTAGATGTCATAAGAATCAAGGACTGGTCAACTTCAGTGGGTTTTTCAAGAGAAACCATTTCGGTCTCATCAGTGGTTTGTGATGAAGTGGCATCTATAAATAGTGTTTTATTAGTCCGTAAGGATTTTAAAACTCAAAAATGTGTAGAGGAGTGGGATTGAGTTTTGTGGAAGGAACACCACAGGGCATTGGGATTGAGATTTTTGGGGCAAGGTGCTATAGGATTATTAGGGTGAGATGAGGTATGAGTTGTAGGAGCTTGTGATGGAACTAAGGTATGGGTTGGTCGGGATTGAGGAGTGCGGCCTCAAGGAGCCACCTTTCTTTCTACAACCAAAGATCATTTAAAAGATTTATCCAAAGTTAGGCATTCAAACAAATCTACTTCTCTATGAAATTAAGATAACAAGCCTGACTTAAATTATGTGAGAACCAATACCTCTTATATATCTGATATCTAAAGTGGGAGTTGAAGCTTGCAAAAGTAGTCAATGTATGCTTGTACATTTTGTGTAGGTAATTTCCTGAGTTGAAGCCATCTTTTCCACAAATTTTGAAGGTACCCAGGTGGATAAAAACAATCTCTCAAAGACTAACAAAAGTGTTCCCATGTGTTGATAGGTGACTCTGAAGAGTTATCATAAGCTCTTATATCTACCCCTAATGTGGTGTTTTTAAGCTAAGTGTCCCACCAAATTTGAGCTAGGCCTTCTAGTTGGAGAGACGCTATTTGGAGTTTCCTTTCCTTAGTTAGGTTGGTACAAGTCCTGAAATATGTGGAGAGGATGTGGATCCATGAATCTACGACCTCTCCATTCATTTTAGTCGTAAATTTGGGGAGTTGGAAACTAGTGTCAAGGCAGAATGGATTTAGGTTACTCTTTTGTTGCATTCTCATTAGCTCATTGAGGGTTGAGTCTAGGTATTGTATGGGATAGGATGTATTAGAGTCTGAGTCAACTAATAAGGGGTCTCTCCTAGGAGGCATGATTTTCATGCACAAATGCACTAAGTGTAAATATTGACACCAAACACTAAATAATATATGGGTGAGAGAGAGAGGGTGTTATGCTCTGGGAAGAGAGTCACACTTTGGTGAGATTGGATAGCCTGCAAAGGAAATCAATATTTTAGGGGACATGGATGCTTAAGGTGTGTTATATTTCACTTGCAAAGTGAGATAAACACCCATGGAAATGTGAGCTTCTATAGGACTTTGTAATGTGAGATGGAAGTGACCAGGAAACAGGGGAAATAGATAGAGGGAGAGATATGTGGGCTCTAGGGAGTAATATATATAGGAATATCCTCTCTGATGTGGATATATGTGAGCCTCTATGGAAGGGAGATCTATATATCCACCATAAACTAAAAACCATGAGGAGGTTTGGAGTGATCAGAACAAATATTGAGAAAACCCAAAAAACAAATGTGTTGAAAACTAGATATGGATGGCTTACATACTTCTCTTGCTTTTGTTGTTGGTTATGCGTTGGATCTGGAGCTATGACACCAATTGATCTCCAACTGAGAGAGATCCATCACCCTTTCAATATCTGAATATTTGCGACAACAAAATATTCACAAACTAGTAGTTGCAATGCAGCTTCAAGGGCACAATAGCCAGAGGAGGGTGCACTTCTCAGTTAGGGAACTAAATCATGGCACAATGGAATGAGGATGAGTCGTTTTGGTAGATGGAAGGTTGATCCATCCACTAAGATTGCAATCAAACCCTGGAAAATCTATACATGAGCACAGTAAGGAAGGGCCATTGGCAATTAGGGCATAGTTCAAGAGCTAGGAAATGTTGCAATTGCAAGCGAAAACACAGAGGAAGAGTCTTGGGAAGGTAAGATATCAAATCAATAGATTTCCTTGAGGAGGAGACCAAACATATTCAAAATAACTTTCAGACATACATCACTCAGCTAATCAACAAGAAACCATTACCAGCAGCTACAAAAAATCAACAAACAACAAGAACCCTAAACCTAGAACAAGAGAGAAATGAGAGAAAATAGAATTTTCTTAAAAATTAAGCCAACCCTTCTATTAGTTCATAGGATCACTTTTTATAGAGAATGGACCTACTTATTTTGCATACATAATATTATTATAATCATAAAATAGACTAAAAACTCTACTCTAGTACATTGTCCCTTGTTTTGTTAATGGGGTTATAAGGAAGATTGGCTTCCTTATGACCCAACAATGATCTAATCAAAAACTCTATGACTGATTCAATATTAACCCAACAAAATCAACTAAATCAATCACTACACACCTACCTAGTCATACATTGTTAGCATTGCATTGCAACATCTTTAACATTCATAGTACCATTTTTTTGAATATTTGATTGATTAGTGTTTGTGAGAAACATGGAAGAAGAATATGATGGGACTTGAAGGACAAATCAAATATATAAACAATTCTGATTTTCAAAGTCACTCAGAAATGCAACTAGTTTTTTCTTGGCACCTTATTAATGGTTTTCTAATAACAACAATTTATTTTACTTTATTATGCGAAGAGTGCACTTCCAACTAGATGAGGGCCATTATCTAGAAAGAGATACCAATACCAAGAAGAACTATGAGCATCTCAATCATGTACCTTCCTATATTGGTTCATTAATCTATTAATATCAAAATTGTTAAGGTGATTTCGTTTATGTTTTATGCATAATCATTCAAAAAAATGCTTCATCATAAATTATATATGAAGCTAAATACATAGATTCAATGCCCATCAAACATGTGTATTGTTTTGTTTGAATTTCCATGTTATTATTGCATCATGCTTCTACTAAGGATAAACATGATAATATTTATTTCTTGTATAATTGAAGATATCAGAAGGCATTATGATATTTTTAGTCAATTATGTGACAACCTTGAACAGTGATGTTACCATTTTTAATGTTTTTAGTTCCCATTGTTCTAATATATAATTTTTTTATTAGACAGATACATAGATATATTTATTTATTAAATGAATAACAAAGTTTATATTAAGTGTGTGATTTTGGAAGAGATTGAAATTAGGAACTATGATCAATAAATTAATAGTGTGATGGCATGATCTAAAACATGGACTTGGTCTACTCAACCAAATAAAATCATTGTTGTTATGTGTCTAGGAATAGTTATAGTATTGACTCTATTATCTATCATCTATTTTAAGTCCACATCATTTTCTCAGCCATCATTGTTGTACCTTTCACTAGATCTTCCTAAAATATTGATTCTCAATTTTTGATATATGAATTCAACTTATCAAAAATTGTGAGTATGTTGGCTAGTGTAGGAGAAAGCATGACTTGATTTAAACCTCCATGTTCCACATACTCTATGTAACCTTTCCTCCCATCACATGAGTTAGTTCTTAGTTGTGCTATTACTTGTTTCTTATACCATGGGATGTTATGCTTTAAATAGTTTTGCACTATGATCTCCTACTACCACAACTATATATCGACCTTGTGAAGATGTAAAACAAGTTAAAAAGTTGGAAAGATAGATATAGTAATTTGCCACAACTATTTCAAATAATTCATTAGTATTATTCAATTCATTGGAAATTATAGAAAATTATTCAGTGTGAAGCCTTAATTCTTCTATTTGATTGTATTTTTCATAGTTGAGCTATTTCTTTAAAAGTAGATAATTCCAAAACTAATTTCATGAATGTGGAATTTTGCATCAATCATTACATAAAATAGGAAACTAATTCTAGAAAATAATGAGGAAGAAAGTAAACATACCAATTACCCTATGGATGCAACCTCTGATGTGCAAATTTCCAATAAAATGGTGATAAATAGAGTTAAAAACTTTCAAAAATCCCATAACATTGTCATTGTAATTATTGTGTATTTCAAAAATATTAAACCCATTTTGTAGCATGCTCCTTGGTGTTCTAATTAGTATCAATGAATGCAAGCACACATCAACATAGAAGTTGGTATTAATAAATGAATAATAACCAAAATGATAGCATACATGAAACATAACTTTTCCATTCTTATGTTTTCATAAATTCATAAGGTATATAATATTATTATACAAAAATACATTTATATTTCATTACAAGACATAGAAGAATTCATAATTATTTTGTTTATATAGAAACTCAATAAATACTCATTCCTAAGTAGTGTTAGACTATATTTATTGAATCAACAACTCAACACCTACATGGTTACCACCTTGTTGCAACATCTTTAATACTAACAATACCAATAATTAGTGTTACAAAAAATGTAAATAACACTAGCATTAACATTAATTACCTATGGCTCTGGTATCAAACTCTATAAATCCTTTAACACGGAATTTGCACTAGATTGTGTGAATCCAACAATACATCCACTCTCATAATTCCCTGATTGAACTATATATTCTCATATGAAATGATAATAAAATAATTCTCATTTTCTCAACCAATAGGAATCGACTTTCTCTTGACAAATTGGAAAAGGTTTTCCATGCAAAATTTTTGACCAAATTCTAATTTGTCATTTGTCGAGCTAGGGGTGTTCAACTCCATGTTTGTCGAGAAAAATAAATTTCCTTTTCGCTTAGCCAATTGGAATTCGTATTGACTTAACAAATTGGCAAAGACTCACTTTGCAAAATCTTCCAAGCAAAAATAAATTCCCTCTTTTCGAAACAAAGGAGAATTTGTCGTAATCACAAAGAATAACTTAGAAAATATTGATATTGTGTTACGTTGCCGGAGGTACTATCTTGTTCTCTAATTCCTCAGTTTATTGTTGGTTCTTAAATTGTGGTAAGGGTTCAAACATCAAAGCAGAAGTACTTGGGGCTTGGGGCACTTTTACTTTTGTCAAGATGTTGGACCTTCAACTTATTCAAGTAAGGGGAGATTCAAAGGTGGTAATTGATTGGCTGGGTCAGAAAGGAAGGCTACAGATAGTTAGCATTGAAGCTTGGAAGCGTTGTATCAAAGATTTGATTCCAACTTTTCAACGTCTTCTTTTTCATCATATTTTCAGAGAATCGAATAGAGTGGCCGATCAAATGTCAAAGATTGTTCTATCAGCAGTAAAAGGGAGGCTGACTAATTTCTCTTGGGATGGTGAGAAAGTCGGGCTGAACTTCACAGTGGACTACTTTTAATTCAAAAATTTTAATCTGTGAGTTTGACTTGCACCCTGGTAAGGTCTCTTAGTTTTCCTTTAGCATCGGCCTTTTCAGATTTGATCGTTGTCAGGGAGAGAGGTGGATAGCCCAAAAACTATGTTCTGATTTGTTTTCAGAGATCTGATATTTCCTGTAAGTTTATAGTTGGTGGGCAAAGTTTTTGAATATTTCAATTGGCTGGTTCGAGGGCCTTCGTTTTCCTCTATCGATGTACTAAAAAATTATATTAATATAATTTTGTGAAATTTTCAATTAGAAAAAAACTTATAAAATATTGATTATCATTCTTTTGAAATGGAAAAAATTTTCGTTATGATATTGTGTTGTTCAAAATAGCAAAATCCACTAAAAAGTGAAATCTCTTACTAAATTCATGTAGTTGATAACCATTGATCTCTATAAATGTCAGGTTAAGGTTAAATTTGATAATATGTGGCATTCTCCCCATATTACAAGTACAAAGATGTATTTTAAAATTTATATAAGTATGTTCACTATGATGGGTGATACGTTGCTTTTGAGACTATAATATCTTTACAAGATGAATTGGAAAGAGAAATCATAAACCACTCCAATTTATTAATAATATAAACAAGTTTATAATAATTATTAATAATATAGATAAGTTTATAATAATTATTAATAATATATATTTTTTGATATAATAAAAATATTTGTTTATTTTTTATTTTTTATTGGTTGATATATTTCAAGTTTTATTGTTGCTTTCACGTATTTAAATATTTAAAATTAATTACATAATCAATAAACTTGGTTATAAATACCTAGTACTTTTTATATAAAAAATTAAGAAAAAATGTAAAAATGTCATGTGTTCTCTCATTAATACTATCCATTTATTTCATTATTATTGTACTTCAATAAACTTGATTATAAGTACCTAGTACCTTTTATATCAAAAATTAAGAAAAATAAAATAAAAATGTCATGTGTTCTCTCATTATTACTATCCATTTATTTCATTATTATTGCATTTATGCTTTTCTCTTATCATTAATACAAAGTGTACTCCTACTAGATTAATACAAAATGATATACATATAATTATGTATGATAACATATGTGTAATTTTTTTTAATAGTAATTTTGAATTTATTTTTAAATGAAAATAAATTAATAAAAATATAGTTAAAGATGAAAAACAAAATGATATAGACAACTTTTATATATATATCCCTTTTAATAATGATTTGGAATTTTTCTTTAATAAAGACAAATAATAATTATAGCAAATTGATAATGGTTTTATAGTAAACTGATAATTGTTGGGACATTCTAACTAGTTCAATGGTCCTATATAGATACACTCCATTTCCAAATTTACTTAGCAGGAACTAAGCTGTCATGGAACCCTTGTTAAGCTAGTGATTACAAATTTATAATAATTAGTATTCGATATTTGATATTTGAATGAAGAAGAAAACACTATATTCTTTTATTATTATTATTATTATTATTATTATTATTATTATTATTATTTTAAAAAGACTATAGTATGGTCACTTCACTTTATGGTTTGGATGAAGAATTATCTTCTTGCTACTATATTTGTCATTATAATGGTGTTGTATTTCAAACTTTATAGAAATGTGGGTTTTGTCCTATTCAAATTTTGTGTGAAGTGTAGATGTTAAAAACCTTATGTTGTTCTTTATAATTTAGGGTATCTTCCAAAACATCTCTAAATTTCATCTTCATGTGCCCCTATCCCTAGCCCTAAACCTGGGTGGAAAACTGTAAAATCATTAATTATTAAAAGAAATCCACAGGAGGTCTAATCAAGGAATCAAACTATGGGGTTCTATTCTACAAAATTAGTTTATGAAGCAAACTTCTTCACCGAGACAAATTACTCAACCTAGTGTTGTAAGTCTTTGGAAGCTAAAGAGGCTAATGAAAACACACATAATTTGTGGATGACAATTGAGAAGAAGGTTATAACATGGGAGTTCATGCAAAGATGAGCTAAACAGGGACCGAGAATTTGTATTCTATGCAGAGAGGATGAGAAAACTATAAATCACCTACTCATCAAGTGCCCGTTTTCCAAACAAGTTTAGTTATACATTGAGCAAATCAAATGAGAAAAACAAAGGTGGATTGGTGACTCAAAGAAGGAATGGCTAAAATATTGGATGAGTAGGAGAGAACTAAAAAAATGAAGGGTAATGCCATGTTTCACTTTGTGGGGATTATAGTTAGCAAGGAACTCTCTTCTCTTAGAAGATAAATATGCTCCTCCATTACAATGCTTTCAACAAATCAAATCTATCTCTACATCTTACAAGATGTTAGGCATTATGAGCAAGGAAAGGAACTTGGGAAACTTGTTATTCAATAAAAAGTAGGCTTGGTTTTTTTTTCATGTGGATAGTGAAGGTCCTTAGGATAATAATATTATTGGGTCTATTTTGTATCTTTTAGAAAACCATTCTATCAATTTGAAAGCGGGCATTGGTGCTAGAACTAACAACTATGTTGAATTTATAGCATTAAGACTACTTCTTAAATGTGCTTTGGATAATTATATGTAAGGAAATTTTAAGGTCATGCAAAGATGAGCTAGACAAGGACCGAGAATTTGTATTCTATGTAGAGAGTATGAGAAACTATAAGTCACCTACTCATCAAGAGCCCATTTTCCAAACAAGTCAAGTTAGACATTGAGCAAAACAAGGGTGGATTGGTGACTCAATGAAAGAATGGCTAAAAAATTGGATGAGTAGGAGAGAACTAAAAGAATGAAGGGTAGTGCCATGTTTCACTTTGTGGGGATTATAGTTAGCAAGGAACTCTCTTCTCTTAGAAGATAAATATGCTCCTTCATTACAATGATTTCAACAAATCAAATCTATGTCTACATCTCACGAGATGTTAGGCATTATGAGCAAGGAAAGGCACTTGGGAAACTTGTTATTCAATAAAGAGTAAGCTTGGGTTTTTTTTCATGTGGACAATGAAGGTCCTTAGGATAATAATATTGTTGGGTGTATTTTGTATCTTTTAGAAAACCATTCTATCAATTTGAAAGCGGGCCTTGGTGCTAGAACTAACAACAATGTTGAATTTATAGCATTAAGACTACTTCTTAAATGTGCTTTGGATAATTATATGTAAGGAAATTTTAAATCATTGGAGATTCAAGAGTGGTAATAGTGGATAAACAAAACATGACAACTTATAAATATCTTTCCAAACCCCTTGGGTGACCAACTAGAAGTGATTGCAATCTCATTTGAGTCAATGAGCTTTCAACCATGTCTTTCAAGAACATAATGTGATAGTAGATAATCTTTCAAAGGAGGGACAACATGGAGTGGTAGGAAAAATTATTATTGAAGAGAACAAGGACAAAGTAATAATTGTCTTTGAATCCAATGCATAATTTCTTGATGCTAGAGCGAAACTCATAATCCTAAAGATTCAAAGTAATAATTGTCTTTGAATCCAATGCCTAATTTCATGATGTTGGAGCGAAACTCATAATCCTAAAGATTCATTGAAATTCAAGGCTATTAGTGGATGTAATATTTATTTTGTTTGTCATATTTTAAGGCTTTTTGGTTTTAGTTTCCTTCAAAACTTTAAAGTATTTTTAATAAAAAGTGTCAGGGACGGTAATCTCATGCACTTGTATAAGCATGATTAGGAAGATATGTTGGTATTTTTTTGGTTTATGTGAAGATAGGCATATTCTTACTCAAATCTTTTAAAGCCCAATGGTACATTAAAATGTAATGTATTTTCTTCTTGAAATGACAATTTTTTTCTTGGAATATATATAGCCCAAGGGGTTATCTCAACTAGTTGTTGCCAATGTTGTTGGGCATTTGGCTAGTTTCATGTCACCAAGTGCTCAGTTCAAACCCCCCTAGTTGAGGCACACTAATCAGTTGACGGATGTACTAGGGAGGTCATCCACGAATGTGGAGAAGCATCCATTAGATTTCCCGATTAGATTTTGTTTTGAATAAATACATACATACATACATACATACACATCCGTGTAAAAGATTTAGAGTTAAAATTTTCATAAATAATTAAGAAATATGATGGAGAAATTTGAAAGTGTCATGAGGGGTTTCAAAGGAGAGTAGCATCGCCATATGCATAGCCCAACAACATACATTGACACACCAATGAAGAAAAAACCAAGGTGAAGTAAACCAAGTCTAGAAGGGTACATAGAGATAATATCACACATGCTAGCAAATACAGAGATAATATCATACATGCCAACAAATACAAACTTCCATATGGTTAACCTAATTTTTGTGGTACCTCTCAATTTTCAAAATAAACACAATTGATAGGGAATGCGAAAACCATGCATTGTCCATATTATATTAAACTTGAACGGAAGAGAAATCTATAATTATAAACATCGTTGATGTTGATAGGGGCCATTGTTATGTAAGCATTCTCCATTTTGCACAAAATTCAAAATCATCGCCGTTGCAGGGGATCGAACCCGGGTCACCCGCGTGACAGGCGGGAATACTCACCACTATACTACAACGACAAATCTGCAAATGAAATTTCGAAATTATAAATACTAATTGTACAGGCGGGTATCTAAAAATATGAGATGAAGGATTTTCAGATTGGCCACTGAAGGGCGGTTGCTTTGTTTGTGAAATATTGAACGGTTAGAGATTCAGGCTTCTGACTAGAGTTTGAAAAATTAAAAAACCTAATTTACCCATGTTTATTTAAAAAATATGAGATAAGGGATTTTGAGATTGGCTATTGAAGGGCGGCTTGCTTTGTTCGTGAAGTATTGTACGCTCAGAGATTCAGACTCGGTTATGGACACACAATGAGTTGGTGTGGAATTCTTTCAGAAGCATTGAGCAATATACATAAACCTTCAGCAAAGTTCAAAACTTAAAACAAAAAACGGAAAAAATAAAACCTAGATGCACCAGTCGGGAATCGAACGTGGGTCTGTACCGTGCCAGAGTTTTTTTTTTTATATTTTTTTAATGAATGAAGCACTGATTACAGTAGGCAGACTTCATTGGAGCTACTGCACAGAGTAAAGTTCTTCCACTTCCACACATCAACTACTCCTACCAAATTTTTATCGAACCTTAACCTAACGTAGATATGTCGGTAAATAATAACTCAATTGTTTTTTGGTGAAGCCTACAGATGGGATGATCTTGCGGCCTTCTGCTGCAGGAGACAAGGGTGCTGCAGGAGACAAAGGTGGTGCGGGTGCTATTGACAGCAGGCCAACCGCTACCGGTATTCCCTCACGCTGAGCGGTCAGTATGGATGAGGAAGAGGTTTTGGATTACACCGCAGACTCGGCAGCAGATCAACTAATTTGGAGCACACATGTCGCGGGGGTGTCGGGAAATCCAAGCTCGAGCCTTGTAAGGGTGGGTTCGGGGGTCAGGCTGGGGCCAGATGGAGATCAGGCGAGGCTCGAAGTTGAGATTCAGACTGTTCAGTTGCTTTTCCTATGGAGATAGCCTTGATTTGGGGTTCGGAGGAAGGAGTGGCAGACCCGCTCCCTTGGCAGAACTCTAGGGGATTGGGAAGACCGTTCAGAAAGCCCCATTTTTCTGCGCCATAGGGAGACTCAGCTGCGAAAAGGGGGTTTTGAGCTCGGCTCAGTGATGCCATTGCCGTCATGGAAAAGGTTTTTCTCCCAGGAAGAAGGTAGGGGATGCTCGGATTACCACACAGCCCCTTCTTCTTAGGGTCATGGAGGCTTTGGATCGATAGAGGATTCAGGTGAGGGCGATGGCGATATTCAGCTCTTGTCTCTACCGGAGTTAGCCGACTCGGCGGAAGAGATAGGGGAGCAGTTTGATAGCAGAGGATTGGGACATGTCTCAGAAACCCTAGGTCAAAAAGATAACAGGGTGTGTAGGAGGTTCAAAATTCACAGCAAAGAAAAGGAGAAACAAGGGGGTAAAATCGTGAGGGGTTCCTTTAAATATGGTTTTGGGACAAGACATATCCATCCCCCAAGGCTCTCGATATGGAGGATCGAGCAGTGGTGGGTAGAGTGCGAGGCCGACAGTTCGGTTTGAAGACTTTTCAGGAATGGGTATTAAAAAGTTGGCCACAGGAGATTTCAACCATCCGTGAGGTAACTACTTTAAGTTTGGAAAGAAGGAAGATGTAGAATGGGTTCTTAAGAAGCCATGGGAGATTGATTCGACACCACTTCTCATTAAGAAGTGGACACCCCTTTTTGACGCAGTGGAGAGTGAATGAATATCATGTTGATTTGGGTTCGACTTCCTAGCTTGCCAGTGGCTTGGAACGAATTAATCTTTAAGGAATTAGCGAATGCAATGGGCTCTTTCATGGATGTGGATTTGTCCTTCGGAGATATGGGAAAAATGTTCGTAGCTCGAATCTTGGTTTCTCTAGATGTTAGGGTAGGGTTAGCAGAAGAATTGGTCTTAATTAAAGACAGAGTTCGTTTTCACCAACTATTGGACTACGAATAAATCCCTTTCAGGTGCAGACACTGCGATAAGCATGGGTATAGCGCGTTTCATTGTCATTTACCTTTCAAGCCACATAAATGGGGAGACTCTCTCATCATATCAAAGAAAAGGGTAGCTCCTTCCATTTATGAGGAAATAGTTAGGGTGGAAGCTCAGAGAAATCATAGGGTTGTGGTTTCAGGGGGATGTATGGTCGTAGGATACAAGGATGTCAACCAACCTCAAGGGAATGTGTTGAGTAAGGAGAAAGGGAAGCATATTGCAGAAACAGAGAAAACAGTAGAGGACTCTCCTATTTTGGCGTGGGACTTCATCCAGGGGCTCACGACACACTTTGAGTTTCTCATTTCCCCTCCCCCTCGTTTAAATTTTTCATTGAGATCTTTATCTCTTATGGGAAAGGAGTGGATAGACTCCCTGAAACGCTTGCATTCCCCTTCCTCTAGCCTTGTCCCAAACCCTCTTATGCAAGATCTTCCTCTTGGGCCCCCCTTGTTCAACTTCCTTAACCTCGCCACTCCTCCCCCATTACCCTCCCCTCCCAATCATGACACCTTTGTGGATTTTGAAGAAGAATGGATCGTACATCAATTGCGGAATCATGATATCTCAAGCCCTAGGAGAAACATTGGGTTGGGGAAAAACCCATGTCCTCACCTGGGGGGAAGAGGAAGAAGGAGAAAATCAAACCTTTCAAAGGCTCATAACAGAGCATTGGTTGATATGGTTGCAGGGAAGTAGTGTTTGATTCAGGGGGGGTCTTAGAGCATCACATGCCCCATCAAGGGCCCCTAGAAGAAAATACTTTCTTTCAATTGTAGAGCGGTGGAAGGCTCCCTTAAAAGGTGAGCCCTCTTTAGGTTGGTGGAGGTGAACCAACCGAATATGGTGCTTCCCCACGAGACTTTAAGACTGGAAGTCTCAGTGGATCCCAGCTTAAGTGCCCTATTAAAAAACTGGGAATTTGCAGGGTTGGATGCCAATGGAAGGTTTGGAGGACTGATAACTGGATGGAATCCCAAGAGTGTAAGGTTGTTGAATTCATGGGGTTTTGAATCGGGAATTGGGAATATCATTCAGACGGAAGATTGTGGTCTAGAAATCACAATGCTTAATATTTATTGTCCCTATCTGGAAAGGACTCCTTTCTGGGAGGGCCTTAGCCATAAACCCTTCATAAAAGGGAACAAAATAGTGGTGGGGGGGTGGGGGGCATTTTAAATTTCTCTTTGGGTGCAGCAGAAGTATGGGGCCCCAGAGAAAGGTCATATCTATTGACATATTTTTTTGATCAACTTTGGCGATGACTGAAACTGGTTGATGTTCCTCCCATCATGTTTGGGCTAACCTGGAGAAACAAAAGAGTAGGAGTCCAGAGGATTGAAAAGAGACTAGATAGGTTTCTTGTCTCTGAAAAATTGTTGGAAGTCCTCCCCTAGATTAGGAAATGGGTTGGAACATGGTGGGAATCTGATCACTTCCTTATTTTCATAGAACTGGTATCAAGTCCTAAAAAACCTCCAAGTCCATTCAAGTTTAATGGTGAATGGCTCAAAGAAGAAAGTTTTATAGCACTAGTAAAGGAAAATTGGGTGCCAATGGACACAAATACAAAGTGTTGAAATATTGTAACTACAAAGAGTATTCTACTTATTATTGAGTTATTATTAATTAGATCAATCCCCTTTTGTGGATTGATCATGTCGGGCTTTGTAAATGACCAAATCCCCTTTTGTGGATTGGTCAAACCCTAATTATATGTTGCTAATTAAGAAGTCGCCCCCCATACCTAATTAAAGTGGTTTTAGCCACTAAGAGAAGAAGTTGGCCCTGCTTGATGAAGAGACACCTCCCTAGTGCTTGCCAGCCAGTATAAATAAGAGAGGCTAGTGCTTCATTAGCTCACTCACTCAAGTCACTCAACAAATGCGCAAGTTTGGAGATCGCTGCAATTGGGAGAAGAAGGAAGAGAGAGACACATTGTTCAGTCTTGATTATTCTCTAGTGTTTGGTCTTTTATCTTGGCATTGTATTGGCAATCTATATTATGGAAGTTTTGATGGGTTTTCTCCCCCATGATGGTTTCCCAGGATAAATGTTGTGTATCTTGTGATTGTGTTTCTCTCAGTGATCCTACCTATGTTATTTTTATCTAGTAAATTGAAAAGAAACTTAATAACAACTCTAAAATTAACATGGTATCAGAGCTAAGTTGAAGAGAGCACCTTTCACTGGATAAGCAAAACCGTCACTATTGTTGTACAAGAAAATTAGGGCTTTTTGTTGGAGAATATTTTCATCCTAAAAACCACCTAGGGAAGTGCTCCCTAGCCTAGCCAACTCATTGGCAGCTTGAGTGCACCTTTTGAGTGGACATAACTCTCGGAATGTGAAACCCTAGTTTTCATTAGTACCAGAAAACCAGGAAACCAGAACTAGTACTAGAAGTACCAGTCCAAATTTGTGCAGGCCCAGTTTCAAGGAGTAAAATTTGGATTTTCAAAAAACTGACTGCACCAGGCTACTCGCCTCAACCAAGCACACCTCCTAGTAAGTTCAGATTTAATTTCTGAGCATTTTCAATTTTTGGTCATTTTCCTAGCTCCATGTCAAGATGTCTGCAAGCACCAAGCTTGTTGAAAAATTAGAAGGTGTGGATAACTTCCATGCCTGGAAGTATAGGATTGCAGTCATTCTTGGAGAGAATGACCTTACAAGATTCATCAAAGAAAATGTAACAGAACCCGTAGATGCTACAACTAAAGAAAAGTACAAGAAGGACATGGTTAGGGCCAAAAGAATCATTGCAGACTCTATCAAAGATCAATTGATCCCTCAAGTGGCATCTAAGAGTACCCCAAAATAAATGTTTTATGCCCTAACCAGATTGTATGAAGGAAGAAACATTAACCGAAAGATGAACTTGATAACTCAACTCAAGAATACAAAGATGCAGAAAGGAGAAATAGTTCATGACTATTTCTCTAGGATATCTCAATTCAAGGAATAGCTAGAACCAATTGGAGATACCCTAGATGAAGATGAACTCATAATGACAGCTCTTAATGGTTTCACAAGACCTTGGGATGCATTCATCAAAACCGGTTTTGCCAGAAAGGAAAAACTACAATTTGACAGTCTTTGGGAAGAATGTGTTCAAGAAGAAGCAAGAGTAGCTAACCGAGAAGCAGTAATATTAAGCGATGAAGATCAAGCTCTATATGATAATACTAAAGGAGGAAAGAGAATGCCTCACTTCAAGAAGGAGACCCACCCACATAAGGAGTCTCACTCCCCAAATAAATTCATCCATAAAGAATCCCACCCTCCAAGGAGATTCCAAAAGTTTTAGAAAGGTCAAAGAAGAGAAGAAGATTTATCATCGTATCAATGTTACCGTTGTGACAAGATGGGACATATTGCTAAGATTTTTTCAGCTAGAAGAGAAGAATACAAGAAGAGAAACAAAAGGCACCATGCCCACACAGTTGAAGATGAAGAGCCACCGACAAAGATGATTAAAGAAAAGATTGAAGACTATGTCTTAATCTCTTCTCTCTCAGGATCAGTGTCACCTGGTGAGTGTTAATGTTTAAGCCATTATTATAGTTCTTTGCATTTCAATAAATAACAACAACATAAGATAGAATCACTGAGAAATACACAATCACAAGAGACACATCATTTATCCTAGGAAACCCTCTAGCGGAAGAAAACCCAACAAAACTTCCTTATTATAGATAGCCAATACAATGCCAAGATATAACTTAAACAAATACAGAAGATCCTCTCCCAAAGATGTCTCTCTCTCTCTCTCTCTCTCTCTCTTCTCCAATTGTATCTTCGAAACTTGTCTCTCAATGAGCAAGTGAAGTGTGTGTCTAAGTGAGGTGCTAGCCTCCTTATTTATACTAATATGGAACGTGTGGAAGAGTCTCTTCACTGGCAAGGTCGACTTCTTAATCTGGGTGGTTATAACCACCTTTAATATATTATTGGGTCTCTTTGATATATTATGGGGCTGACTTCTTCTTTTGCCTATTACAATTATACTTTGATCAATCCGTAAAAGGGGATTTGGTCCTTTTACAATAGCCGACATGATCAATCCACAATGGGGATTGATCCAATGAATAATATATCAATAATAATTAGAATACACTTTGTAGTTGCATTATTTCAACACTCCCCCTTAACAAGAAGGGTATTCTTCAACAACATCAGGCGAGAGAGAGGAGAACATCATCAACAACATCAAGTGGGTGAGAGGGCAACATCATCAATATCATCTTGAAACACTGACTGGCATATCTATAAATAATTAGAAGTTTTCTCATCAGCAACATCGTCATTCTCAAAGGAATGCAATCATCATCTGCATCAATATGGATTAGTATAAAACTAATACATCATCATCACAACACGAGGTTGGCTTATCATCATAATACTGGACTAGCTTTATGTCACAACTCTCAAGTTGGAAGCACAGTGCTCGTCTTGCTTTACGTCACAACAATCAAGCTAGAAGCAAGATACTCGTCTTGTTTTATGTCACAATAATAAAGATGGAAGCAAGATACTAGATTGGATTTACATCACAGTTGTCAAGCCGGAAGCACAGTACTAGTCTCATCTCATCATCTTGCTTTACATCACAACAATAAAGTTGGAAGCAAGATATTAGACTGGCTTTACGTCACAACTGTCAAGCCAGAAGCACAGTACTAGTCTCATCTCATCGTCTTGCTTTATGTCACAACAATAAAGATGGAAGCAAGATACTAGACTGGCTTTATGTCACAACTATCAAGCCGGAAGCACATTACTAGTCTCATCTCATCGTCTTTCTTTACATCATAGCAATAAAGCTGGAAGCAAGATACTAGACTGGCTTTACATCACAGCTATCAAGTCGGAAGCACAGTCCTAGTCTCATCATAGCAGCTACTCCCCCTTTCCAGGAAGGTCCTTTCGGACTATACCAAGCTTATCTCGAAACTGCTCAAACTTTACACGAGATAGAGGCTTGGTCAACACATCAACAACCTGTTCATCTGTGCTAACATACTGGAGCTTTATGGCTCCTCTCTACACCATGTCACGGATGTAATGATATTGAATCTCTATGTGCTTTGACTTGTCATGGAATACAGGATTCTCTGTCATCTTTATGCAGCTCTGGTTATCACATAGGATCGTGGTTGCTTCCATCTCTAGGTCAAATAGACCGGTCAACAACTTTCAAAGCCATATAGCTTCGCAACTGGTAGAACAAGTAGCAATGTATTTTGCTTCCACTGTGATGAGAGCAATGTTGGATTGCTTTCTACTCTGCCATGATATCATAGCTGATCCCAAACTGAAACAACATCCTGAAGTGTTTTTCCTATCAGAGACACTTCCTGCCCAATCTGAATCATTGTAACCACTCAATGTGAAATCATGATCTCCATCATAACTGAGACCACAATCTAATATACCCTTAAGGTACCTCATCACATGTTTTGCAGCTAATAGGTGAACATGTCCTGGTTCTACCAGAAACTAAGTCAAGGTGTTCACGGCAAAACAAATATCTGGTCTAGTGTTTGTTAGGTACATCAACAATCCAATAATCTGTCTGTACAACGTGGCATCAATAAATTATGACGAAGTGTCGACCAGTAACTCTTCACTTCCATGGGTGTATTCATGGACTTGCACTCCAACATGCCAAATCTCTTCAAGATTTCGACTGCATACTTCCCTTGGTTAAGGAAGATTCTCTCTGGACTCTGCCATACCTCAAGACCTAAGAAATAATGCATTAGGCCAAGGTATTTCATCTCAAATTCTGAAGCGAGCTTATTCTTACATTTAGTGATGAGCTTTTCTTCTCCGGTTTAGAATAAGTCATCCACATATAGAAATAATATCACTGGTTCATCGTTCATAACCTTGAAGTAGAGGTTAGAATCTTCTTTACTCTTGGTAAAGCCCAAGCTTGTCAGGAAACCGTCTATCCGGCCATACCAAGCTCTAGGAGCTTGCTTCAATCCGTACAGGGCCTTCTTCAATTCGCAGACATGAGACTTCATGTCTTCAACTTCAAATCCTTGAGGTTGCTCTATAAACACTTCCTCTTTGATGACACCGTTTAGGAAGGTTGTCTTTACGTCCATCTGGTGCAACTTCCACTTCATCTTAGCAACAAGGGCTATGATGGTTCTGATCGAAGTGTATCTGGCTATAGAGGCAAATGTATCTTCATAGTGAATGCCTTCCTTTTGAGAAAATCCACGAGCGACAAATCTTTCTTTATACTTCTCAATACTTTCGTCGGCAACATGCTTTATTTTGAAGAGCCATTTGGAAGATACCACATCTTTACTCTTCGGTCTGGGAGCTATTTTCCATACATCATTCTTTATTATGGATTGATATTTCTCAGTCATGGCATGTGCCCATTCTTTCTTCTGAATGGCTTCTTCAAAGCAGGTCAGCTCCTTCTCCAGGAGATCACACATCAAAGCTGTATAACTGGAGAATGGTTTTGGTCTTTTCACCTGTCTCGTGGTTCCTTCGGGAATACCATACTTCTCTCCATCTTGAATGAGCTCTCTAGAACAAGCATGCTTTCTTTTATGGAAGATAGTCTTCTGAGGAGGTTCTTGAACTTCTACGATATCATGATCTTCTAGAATTTCCTCATCAGGGGAAACTATGTCTTCCCTTCTGGTTTTGCAACTCTGGGAACCTCCTTCACTGATTCAGCAACTCTGGGGATTATGTGTTCCTCTTCATATACTTCTTCAAGCTGGCATATTCTAGATTTCTTGAGCACTTCATTTTCATCAAAGGTCACATCCCTGTTGATCTCACTATGACGGTGACCTGGTATATAAATTCTGAAAGCCTTGGAGACCTCACAATATCCCACAAATATTCCCTTCTTTCCTGAAGGTTCCAGCTTGTTTCTCTTCTCTTTCGGAATATGTATAAAAATTGGGCAGCCAAATATTTTGAGATGGCTTACCTCTGTCTTAGCTTTGGCTTATTTTCGGTGAACATCTCTTCAGGGTTCTTGAACCCAAGTGCACTATGGGACAATCGGTTCTGCACATATACGGTTGTGATCGCTGCTTTTCCCATAAGCACATTGGAAGATCTTGATCATGGATCATAGTCTTCATCGCTTCCATTATTGTTCTGTTCTTTCTTTCAGCTACACCTTTTTGTTGAGGATTATAGGGAGTAGTGAGTTCCCTCTTGATCCCAACATCTTTGCAGAAGTTCACGAACTCTTTTGAGGTATATTCTCCTCCATTATTTGACCTGAGTATCTTGATCTTTCTTTCAGAAAGATTCTCTATCAAGGATTTGAATTCTTTGAATTTGCTGAACACTTCATCTTTAGATTTCAAAAAATACACCCAGGTCTTATGAGAATAATCATCAATAAATGATACATAGTATACATACCCACTGATGGAGGGTGATGGCATTGGGCCACACACATCTGAATGAATGAGCTCTAGGACTCCTTCTGCTTTGTTTTCTCTCTTCGGAAGAGGGTTCTTAATGTTCTTCCCGTGTGAACATCCATTGCATATGCCTTCATGGTCAACTTTGAGTTCTGGTAAACTTGTGACAACTTTGCATATGTATGGTAGCTTCTTGTAGTTGATGTGAGCTAGTCTTCTATGCCAAAGTTCACATGAGTTTTCAATGGCATGGGTCATGGCAGCTTCTGAGTGACCCTTTAGCTTATACAAGCCCTTTTCTTCTTTTCCAATGATGATTGCTTCATTTAAGGTTTCTCCTTTATCCCACATAAGAACTTCTTCGTCTATAAAGACAACTCTGAAGCCTTTCTTTTCTAAAGCTGAAATGGAGAGTAGGTTCTTTGTCAAACCTGGTACATATAGTACGTCCTTCATCTTTATTGAATTTCCTGAATTGAGTTTGTATTTTGATTCTCCTACTCCCTTGATGGGATATTGGTAATTGTCTCCAAGTGTCACTTTCTGAGAAAACTTCTTTTCTGAAATACAAGAGAGTATGTCTCTTTGACCTGTCATGTGCTTGGATGCTCCACTATCAATGAGCCAAGTGTCCTCTCCAGGTGTTACCGATCTTGAGAGGGTCGAGATTAAGACATAGTCTTTAATCTGCTCTCTTATCATCTTTGTGGGTGGCTCTTCATATTTGAATGCATGGGCATGGTGCCTCTTATGTTTCCTCTCGTATTATTCTCGTCTGGCTGGACAAAATTTAGCAATGTGTCCCATCTTGTCACAATGGTAGCATTGTACAGATGAGTAATCTCTTTCCTTTCATTGTCATTTCTTCTGAAATCTCCTTGGATGAGATTCTTTATGATTAAACTTGTTTGGGGGTTTAGTCTCTTTCTGGAAGTAGGACTTCTTCCTTCCTCCTTTGGTGTGAGTAGCTAGGGCTTGGTCATCATCTCTTGCAAGTAATGCTTCATGGTTAGCTACTCTTGTTTCTTCTTAAATGCATTCTTCACATAGATGGTCAAATTTCAATTTCTCTGTTCTGGCACAAATCGTTTCGATGAATGCATCCCAAGGTCTTGTGAGACCATTAAGGGCTGTCATTATGAGTTCGTCTTCGTCTATGGTATCTCCCATTGCTTCTAGTTGTTCTTTGAATTCTGAGATTCTGGAGAAATATTCTTGGATTGTTTCTCCTTTCTGCATCCTTGTATTCTTGAGATGATTTCTTAGATTCATCTTCTAGTTTATGTTCTTTCCTTCATATAGTCTTCTTAGTGCATCAAACATTTATTTCAGATTCTTCTTTGATGACACATAATGGATCTCAGAATTCATGTCCTTTTGATGCGTTGCTTTGTCTGCAGCATCGTCGGGTTCTAACACTTCTTCTTCGATGAATCTTGCTAGGTCATTCTCTTCAAGAATGAGACCGATACTATACTTCCAGGCACATAATTTTTTCACACCTTCCATCTTGTCGGCAAGCTTAGTGCTTGCAGACATCTTTTACCTGGAGCTAGGAAAATGACCAAAAAATGAAAATGCTCAAAATCAAATTCTGAACTTACCAGGAGGTGCGCTTGGATGAGGCGAGTATACTGGTGTGTTTGGATCTGAGAAAATCCAACTTTTTCCCCTCCAAACTTGATTTGCGTATTTCTGAACTGGTGCTTCTGGTTTTCTGGTACCTCTGGTACTCTCGTACTTCTGGTACTTCTGGAACTTCTGGTTTTCTGGTACTTCTGGTACTTTGTGAAACTAGGGTTTCACTTTCCGGGAGATCTAGCCACTGAAAAGGTGCACTGAGAGTGCCAAAGTAATCCTTGAGGGAGGGTGCACTTTTCTAGATGGTTTTAGGGATGAAATACTTCACCATCAAAAGCCCTAATTTGCATGTACGACAACAGTGACATTTTTCACTCTTGTAAAATATGCTTTCTTCAGCTTGGCTCTAATACCATGTTAATGTTTAATCCATTATTATAGTTCGTTGCATTTCAATAAATAACAACAACATAAGATAGAATCACTGAGAAATACACAATCATAAGAGACACATCATTTATCCTAGGAAACCCTCTAGGGGAAGAAATCCAAACAAAACTTCTTTATTATAGATAGCCAATACAATGCCAAGAGATAACTCAAACAAATACAAATGATCCTCTCCCAAATATGCGCCACTCTCTCTCTCTCTCTTCTCCAACTGCAGCTCCAAAACTTGTCTCTTAATGAGCAAGTGAAGTGTGTGTCTAAGTGAGGTGCTAGCCTCCTTATTTATACTAATCTGGCACATGTGGAATCGTCTCTTCACTGGTAGGGCCAACTTCTTAATTTGGGTGGTTATAACCACCTTTAATATATTTTGGGGCCTCTTTGATATATTCTGGGGTCAACTTCTTCTTTTGCCTATTACAATTATACTTTCACCAATCCACAAAAGGGGATTTGTTCCTTTTACAATAGCCGACATGATCAATCCACAATGGGGATTGATCCAATGAATAATATTTCAATAATAATTAGAATACACTTTGCAGTTACATTATTTCAACAGTGAGGATACTTGGCTCATAGATAGTGGTGCTTCCAAGCACATGACATGTTAGAGAGACATTCTTTCTAGCCTTACAAAAAATTAATTTCCCCAGAAAGTTACACTTGGAGATGATTACCAATATTCTATACCCTATCAAAAGAGTGGGAGAGTCCAATTACAAACTTGATTCAGGGACCCTAATGAATATGAAGGATGTACTATATGTACCAGGTTTGACGAATAATTTTCTTTCTATCTCATATTTAGATAAGAAAGGCTTCAAGGTTGCATTCATAGATGGTGAAGTCTTTATGTGGCCTAAAGGAAAAACCATAGAAGATGCAATTGTTATTGGAACAAAAGAAGGTGGCTTGTATAAATTAAAAGGTCACTCAAACACAACCTCGATTCACTCCTTTGAGATTCTGTGTGAACTTTTCCATAGAAGAATAGCTCACATCCACTACAAGGCCTTACCATATGTGAGCAAGGAAGTTACAGGTCTACCAGATTTCAAGGTTGACCATGAAGGTGTGTGAAAGGGATGTGAATAAGGAAAGAACATCAAGAATCGTTTCCCAAAGAGGGATAGTATAGAAGAAGGAGTCTTGGAGCTCATCCACTCAGATGTATGTGGCCCAATTCCATCCACCTCTCTTAGTGGGTATGTATACTATGTGTCATTTATTAATGACTATTCTCGCAAGACTTGAGTTTACTTCTTGAAATTTAAAGATGAATTGCTTGGGAAATTCAAGGAATTCAAAGCCTTGATAGAGAATCTCTCTGAAAGAAAAATCAAGATACTCAGGTCAGATAATGGAGGAGAATACACCTCAAAAGATTTTGTAAGTTTCTGCATAGATGTTGGTATTAAAAGGGAGCTCACCACTCCCTGCAATCCTCAATAAAATGGTGTAGAAGAAAGAATGAACATGCCTATAATGGAAGTAGTGAAGACTATGATCCATAATCAAGATCTTCCAATGCACTTATGGGAAGAAGCAACAAGAACAACAATGTATGTACAAAATAGATTATCCCATAGTGCACTTGGGTTCAAAACCCCTAAAGAAATTTTCTTCAGAAAGAAGCCATAAGTAATCCATCTCAAGATAATTGGTTGTCCAATGTTTGTACACATTCTGAAAGAGAAGAGAACCAAGTTGGACCCTTCAGTAAAGAAGGGAATATTTGTTGGATACTGTGAGGTCTCTAAGGTCTTCAAAATTGACATACCAGGTTACCATCATATTGATATCAACAGAGATGTAACCTTTGATGAAGATGCATCACTTAAGAAATCAACGAGATGCCAACTTGAAGATATTAAATTACTAGCTTGATTTCTTATGAGGATTAATTCTTTTATTTTCTTCAATACTTTGATTCTAGCTTAATACACTTCAACAATTCAAAATCATAATCGAATAGCAATAACTATGTAGATAAGTAAACATGCACATCAATGACACATATACCCTGGGGAAACCCTGTACAGGGAGAAAAACCCCAGCAAACAATATTCATTTATTGCATTAATAACGTACGATCTCTTACAAATATCCACCATGAATGTTTTTCTCTCAAAGAGCGTGCCGAGATGATTCTGACATGATAAAGACTTACTAGACCTTGCTGAAATACACCTATGATGTACTTCCTCTTTATCACTGATGTGCTCCTCTATTACTTCACCCTCAACCTGCATATGAAAACCGTGTTTCAGAACTATGTTGCAGAGAGGGTTCAACCTCTTCTTATATAGGTTGAAGAGGGGAAGAGGGGAAGCTCGAAATAGTAACATGATTGCATGAATTAAACATAACTTAGCTTTATGTTTTAGTTCAAACTTAGAACTATACTTGAGATTGGTTACAACTCAGCATTACACTTTAGTTCGAACTTAGAACTAGACTTGAGACTGGCATGCTTTAGTTCGAACTTAGAACTAGACTTAAGATTGGTTACAACTCAGCTTTACACTTTAGTTCGAACTTAGAACTAGACTTGAGACTGACATGTTTTAGTTTGAACTTAGAACTAGACTTAAGACTTTAGTTGCAACTCAACATTACACTTTAGTTCTACAATAGAACTAGACTTAAGACTTTAGTTGCAACTCAACATTACACTTTAGTTCTACAATAGAAATACACTCAAGACTTTAGTTGCAACTCAACATTACACTTTAGTTCTGCAATAGAACTAGACTATAGACTTTAGTTGCAACTCAACATAGAACTAGACTCAAGACTTTAGTTGCAATTCAACATTACACTTTAGTTCTACAGTAGAACTAGACTCAAGACTTTAGTTGCAACTCAACAATACACTTTAGTTCTACAATAGAACTAGACTCAAGACTTTAGTTACAACTCTTGACAAGGCAATTCAAAATTCTCTTCATGGTGGATAATGTTTACATGTGCCAATGCACTAGATCAATACAATTACATCATTTGCAATATTAGGAATATCATTTTTTTCTAGCTCATAGTAATTTTATATTCAACCTAACTTTTGCTAGATTCCTTGACTTTTTATCATGGTTCACAAGGTTTTACTAGGCTCACAAAGGTTGTATGTTCCCCCTGACTTTTGCACTAGTCTGTCTATGCTCACAGAGGTTGTACGTTCCACCTGACTTTTGCACTAGACTGTCTATGCTCATAGAGGTTGTACATCCCCCCTGACTTTTGCATTAGACTCACATAGCATCTCGTTCATCCTGACTTTTGGTTTGACTCACTGAGGTTATATGTTCCCCCTGGCTTTTGTCAATACCTCACAAGTCTGGTTGATTCTCCAAATATCCCTAGCTAGCCTCAAGGTGGCCCATATGGCCTCTCATTGGAGAATGACTATCGATGATGCCAAATTTAACACTCCCTCTCAGCGAGGGAGTCATTATCAGCCTCACCAAGCTTGTCTCTCAACTACACAAATTGTCTCGAGGTCAGAGGCTTGGTTAGGATATCAACTACCTTCTCGCTCGTGGCTATGAACTGTAACTTTACAGTTTTTCTCTGGACCAAGTCTCGGATGTAGTGGTACCTCATGTCAATATGTTTTGACCTGTCGTGAAATATCAGGTTCTCTATCAATTTTATGGAACTTTAATTATCACAGTGAACCACCGTCATCACGAGCTTGTCACCAAACAACCCAGAAACCAATTTTCTGAGCCATACTGCTTCTTTGCTAGCATCACTTGTTTCAATGTACTCAGCCTCTGTTCTACTCTGTGCAATGGATCCTTGCTTTCAGTTTGACCAAGAGATCATAGCGGATCCTAAACTGAAGCAGTATCTGGAAGTACTCTTCCGATCCACTGGGATTCCTGCCTAGTCAACATCTGCATACCCATGCAGAAATAAACCACCACTGGATGTATATCTCAGACCATAAGTAATGGTCCCTCTGATATATCTCAAGATGTGCTTTGCTGCCACCCAGTGTCTCTATCTCGGTTTAGTCATGAATTGACTCATTGTAATCACTACATAGCATATATCTGGCCTAGTGTGGATAATGTGAATCAATGATCCAATCAGCTGCCTATACATGGTGTGATCCACCAAATCTGAACCTGTATCAGAATCATGCAGCTTCTTCAAGTTGGTAACCATCGGAGTAGACATGGATTTGCAATCCATCATACCAAACCTCTTTAATACATCCACTGTGTATTTTCCTTGTGCCAGAAATATCTCACCCTATCTTTGCCACACTTCCAATCTTAGGAAGTAATGCATCAAGACTAAGTCTTTCATCTCGAATTTTGAGGTTATCTCCCTCTTACACTAGGATATTAGCCCTTCATCTCATGTTAGAAAGAGATCATCAACATACTGGATTAGTATAACAGGTTGGGTACCTCTTACCTTGAAGTACAGATTTGCATCAACATCATTTTTCTGAAAGCTCGGGCTTTTAAGAAAGCCATCAATCCTGTCATACCAAACTCTGGGAGCCTTCTTAAGACCATACAAGGCCTTCCTTAACTTGCATACATGAGTGTCTTTCTTATGAAATATAAAACCATTTGGTTGTTCCACAAAGACCTCATGTTCAATGTTTCCATTCAAGAATGTTGTTTTTACATCCATCTGATGTAGCTTCCAACCAAGTACGAAAGCTAAAGAAATAATAGCTCGAATGGAGGTATACCTGGATATAGGAGAAAAAGTCTCTTCATAGTCTATTCCTTCTTTCTGAGTGAAACCTCTGGCTACAAATCTTGCTTTGAAATTTTCCACACTTCCATCAACTACATGTTTGATCTTATAGATCCATTTGGAAGAAACCACTGATTTGTCTTTTGGCCTTGGAACAATGTCCCAAACATTGTTCTTTATAATAGACTTGTATTCCTCAAGCATGGCATCCTTCCATACTTGTAATTTATCTGCTTCTTCAAATGAAGAAGGTTCAACATCATTAATGTTGCTCATCAGTGCAACATAGCCTCAAAACCTATGAGGCCTCTTCCTTTCCCTGAAAGCTCCTTTGGGAGTCGCTATCCTTTCTGCTTCCCGCATTATTTCTTTAAGCCACCCTGGCTTCCTTTTGGCTAGAGGTTCTTCAAGAGTTCTTTCTAACACTTTAGCGGGTTCTAGGGGCTCATTACTTGGCCCTTCACGAGGTTCCTCCCTCTGATCATCTGACTCTTCATTTTCAGAAGAGGGTGGAGCTGGTTGAACTGCTTCTGAATCCTGTTGAAGCTCTCTCGATTTCTTAAATGCGACTTCCTCATGGAAAGTCACATCTCTGCTTACCTCTATTTTTCTCTGACCTGGTACATAAATCCTTTAAGCCTTGGAGTTCTCACTGTACCCCACAAAACCCCCTTTCTTGCCTGAGGGTTCCATCTTTGTCCTCTTTTCCTTAGGGACATGATATTACATAGGACATCCAAATATAATTAGATGCCCTACTTCAGATTTGATCCCTGAGAAGATCTCTTAAGGAGTCTTGTCCTTCAAAATAGCATGTGGACACCTGTTCTGAATATACATGGTAGTGGAGGTAACTTCTGCCCATAAAGAATTTGGCAGATTCTGGTCAAACATCATTGCTTTTGCAGCCTCACAAATATTCCTATATTTCCTCTCAGCAACACAATTTTTCTAAGGGTTATATGACACGGTCAATTGTCTCTTGATTCCTGTTGACTTGCAGAAATCCTCAAACTAAAGAGATTCAAACTCTCCTCCATTGTCTGTTCTAAGGATTCCGATGTGTTTCCCTGTCTTCTTTTCAGTAAAGGCTTTATATTCCTTGAATTTATCAAATGTGTCACTTTTAGCTTTAAGAAAATATATCCAACATTTTCTTGAGTAATCATCAATAAAAATGACATAATACAAATAACCACCGAGTGAGGGAGATGACATGGGACCACATACATCAAAGTGAACCAGATCTAAGATGCCCTGAGCTCTATTGTCACTACGAGGAAATGCTTTCTTTATATTTTTACCTAGCATGCATCCCTTACAAATTTCATTTTTACTAAGAGAAATAGAAGGCATGCCACATACAATGTTCTGTAGATCTGGAAGAACTTTCTAATGAAGATGTCCAAGTCTTCTATGCCACAACTCACTGGAGCTAATTGCATCATGAGCCAATGCCTGAACTGACTATCCTGACACGACGTACAGTCCTCCACTGCGAGTTCCAATGGTTTATGTTGTACTTAAGTGGCTACCTTTAGCCCATAGTAGTGCCTTCTTGTCCTTGAAGATCACCCAATATCCCTTGTCCTCAAGGGTTTCAACTGATAGTAGATTCTTCTTGAGCCCTGGAACATATAATACTTCATCAACATGAAGTCTAGCCCCAAATTCCAATCTGAAGGAGATAGAGCCTACTCCCTCTATCTTGTAACATTTTTCATCCCCAAGCTCGACCTGCTCTGCAAAATGTTTTGTCTCGAAATTTGAGAGGATCTCCTTGTACCCTGTCATGTGCTTTGATGCACCACTGTCTACTAACCAAGTTTTCGACCTCGTGGAAACTGAGATGGATAAGGCATAAACCAAATAATATTCTTTCCTATTTTCTTTCTCATTAGAAGGACTTTTCTAATTTCTTCTGGATTCATCATCCTCAATAGTTGAGGCATGATTTTTCCCTTTCCTAGGATATTTCTTTCTAAACCAACAATCTTTAGCATAATGACCCAACTTATTACAACTAAAGCATTTAATCTTAGATGTATCAATATTCTTTCCTTTGAATGTACCTTTGGTGTTTGGCTTCCACTGAGAGCCTTTCTGGAAAGTGCCTTTCTTCATTCCCTTGAATCTTGATGCTAAGGCTGAGTGCTCTTCTTTCATTGGCTCACTCCTGGTTGTTGTGCGACTCTCCTCCTGGAGGAAATCATCCCATAACCTCTCAAATGTGGGCTGAATATCTCTCCCACTTAGACTGGATAAGAAGTTCTCCCATGAAGAAGGAAGATCGTCAAAAATGGCATGCACTAAATCATCATTGTCCACTATCACCTCTGTGACCAAAAGATGATCTCTTATCTGAGATATCCTGGAACATAAAGATGCCACTGAATCACCTTTATCCATCTTCAAATACTTAATCTTGTGCTTAAGTGTTCTCTTCTGACTTGGATCATGTTTCTCATACAGAGTCACCAAGGTATCCATGCAGTCCTTGGTAGTCATCAACGAAGTCATTGCAGGCATTATACTATCTTTGATTGAGTCAAAGATGATTCACTTGGCCTTTGCTTGACTCTTCCTGAAGGTCATTCTTCCTGTATTATTCGTTGTTTCCTCCACCACTATGGTCACATACTACTCAAGAACATGCTCTTGCAAGATCTTTGTTATACAGAGCTTCTACACATTAAAATTGGTAGCTCCTTCGAGCCTATCCTCGACCCTGACTGAAATGGAGGATGCCATGGTCCTCACACTGGAAACTTAATCAAGATTTCTTGGATCTGTGTGTACCTGTTGTTGCACTTCAACACATTTAACACAACCTAAGCTCTGAGACCATGTTAAATTACTATCTTGATTTCTTATGCGGATTAATTCTTTTATTTTCTTCAATACTTTGATTCTAGCTTAATACACTTCAACAATTCCAAATCATAATCGAATAGAAATAATTATGTAGATAAGTAAACATGCACATCAACAACACATATACCCTGGGGAAACCCTGTACAGGGAGAAAAACCCCAACAAACAATATTCCTTTATTGCATTAATAATGTACAATATCTTACAAATATCCACCATGAATGTTATACTCTCAAAGAGCGTGCCAATATGACTCTCACCTGACAAAGACTTACTAGACCTTGCTGAAATACACCTTTGATGTGCTTCCTCTTTATCACTGATGTGCTCCTCTATTACTTCACCCTCAACCTGCATATGAAAATTGTGCTTCAAAACTGTGTTGCAGAGAGGGTTCGACCTCTTCTTATATAGGCTGAAGAGGGGAAGAGGGGAAGCTCTAAATAGTAATTTTATTGCATGCATTAAACATAACTCAGCTTCATGCTTTAGTTCGAACTTAGAACTAGACTTGAGACCAACATGCTTTAGTTTGAACTTAGAACTAGACTTAAGACTGGTTACAAGTTAGCTTTACACTTTAGTTCGAACTCAGAACTAGACTTGAGACTGACATGCTTTAGTTTGAACTTAGAACTAGACTTAAGACTTTAGTTGTAACTCAACATTACACTTTAATTCTACTATAGAACTAGACTCAAGACTTTAGTTGCAACTCAACATTACACTTTATCTCTACAATAGAACTAGACTCAAGACTTTAGTTGCAACTCAACATTACACTTTATCTCTACAATAGAACTAGACTCAAGACTTTAGTTGCAACTCAACATTACACTTTAGTTCTACAATAGAACTAGACTCAAGACTTTAGTTGCAACTCAACATTACACTTTAGTTCTACAATAGAACTAGACTCAAGACTTTAGTTACAACTCTTGACAAGGAAATTCAGAATTCTCTTCATGGTGGATAATGTTTACACATTCCAACGCACTAGATCAATACAATTACATCATTTGCAATATTACGAATATCATTTGTTTCTAGCTCATAGGAATTTTATATTGAACCTAACTTTTTCTAGATGCCTCGACTTTTTCTCATGGCTCACAAGGTTTGACTAGGCTCACAAAGGTTGTATGTTCCCCCTGACTTTTGCACTAGTCTGTCTATTCTCACAGAGGTTGTACGTTCCCCCTGACTTTTGCACCAGACTGTCTATGCTCACAGAGGTTGTACATTCCCCCTAACTTTTGCATTATACTCACATAGGAGAATGACTATCGACGCTGCCAAATTTAACAGAAGAAGTATATGAAGAAGAACTTGTAGTCCCATAGCTGTCGAACTAGTAAGGGAAGTCACAATTTTCCATGATGAGGAGATTCCAAAATATCATGACATGAAAGAATCTCAAGAACCTCCCCAAATGACGATCTCTTACAAGAGAAATCCATCTTAGGCAAAGGAACTAATTCAATATGGAGAGAAGTATGGTGCCCCAGAAGGAACCATGAGAAAAGTCAAGAAACCTAAGCCGATCTCCAGTTATATGGATTTGATGTGTGATCTCATAGAGAAGGAGCCTACTTTCTTTGAAGAAGCGATTCATAAGAAAGAATGGGTAGATTCCATGAAAAAAGAATACCAATTAATTATAAAGAATGATGTATGGGAAATAGTTCCCAGATCGAAGAGAAAAGATGTGGTATCTTCCAAATGGCTCTATAAGATAAAACATGATGTTGATGGAAGTATTGAGAAATATAAAACAAGGTTTGAAGCTCATAGATTTTCTCAGAAGGAAGGCATTGACTATGAAAAGACATTTTTTCTTGTAGCCAGATACACTTCTATCAGAACCATCATAGCTCTTGCAGCTAAGATGAAGTGAAAGTTACACTAGATGGATGTGAAAACAACCTTCTTAAATGATGTCATTGAAGAAGAAGTGTATATAGAACAACCTCAAGGGTTTGAAGTTGAAGACAAAAAGACACATGTCTTCAGGTTGAAGAAGGCTCTGTACGGATTGAAGCAAGCTCCTAGAGCTTGGTATGGAAGAATTGACAGTTTTCCGATGAGCTTGGGATTTACCAAGAGTAAAGTTTATTCTAATATTACTTCAAGGTTATGAATGATGAGCCTATTATATTTTTGTTGTATGTGGATGAATTATTCTTAACTGGAGAAGAAAATCTCATTACTAATTGTAAGAAGAAGCTCGTTGCATAATTTGAGATGAAAGACCTAGGCCTTATGCAATATTTCTTAGGTCTTGAGGTCTGACAAAGCCCAAAGAATATATTCCTTAACCAAGGGAAGTATGCAGTTGAAATACTGAAGAGATTTGATATGTTGGAGTGTAAATCCATGAACACACCCATGGAAACAAAGTTGAATATCCTGGTTGATACTTCGTCAGAATTGGTTGATGCTACATTGTATAGACAGATCATTGGATTGTTGATGTGTCTGACGAACATCAATCCTAATATATGTTTTGATGTGAACACCTTGAGTCGGTATCTAGTAGAGCCCAAATGTGTTCACCTTGTTGCTGCAAAACATGTGATGAGATACCTTAAGGGTACGTTGGACTTTGGTCTCTGTTTTAATGGAGATTGTGACTTCTAATTGATTCGTTATACGAATTCAAATTCAGATGGAGTTGTTTCTGACAGAAAGAGCACTTTAGGATGTTGTTTTAGTCTAGGGTCAACCATGACTTCATGGATGAATATGAAGCAATCTAGGATTGCTCTCAGCACAGAAGAAGTGGAATACATTGTTGCATGTTCCACCAGTTGTGAAGCCATATGGATTCGTAAGTTGTTGATAGGTCTATTTTATCTGGAGATGGAAGCAACCGTGATTCTATGTGATAACCAGAGATGCATAAAGATGACAAAGAAACTTGTGTTTCATGAAAAGTTGAAGCACATAGAAATCTGGTATCACTACATTCGTGATATGGTGTAGAGGGTAGCCATAAAGATCCAATATGTTGGCATAGATGAGCAGGTTGCAGATGTGTTTACCAAGCCTCTGTATCGTGTAAAGTTTGATCATTTTCGAGACAATCTTGGTATAGTCCGAAAGGACCTCCAGTGAAAGGGGGAGCGATGTTGATGATACTATGGTATCCTGAACAACAACGGGTAGCTCATTTAGGATTTTATATCCTAGAGGACTGATCATCCCTGGATAGATCCCAAAGGTCCATTAAGGATGGTCTGTCAGAGTAATTGTGCATGTATATGCTAGTTGTGGTCAATAGTGGTATACTCGTTGATATTTTAATAATCCTAGGGAATCTTATGATTCCTGGGAAAATTTCGAAGGTCTGGTAAGGATGGTCTATTAGAGTACCACGTGGTAGCTCCGTTATGATTTTATATCCTAGGGAATATTATGATTCTTGGGAAGCTCCTTAGGGACTGACAGAGTACCACAAAAGGTTGTTACACCTGCCTCATTTAGTTTCCCCATGATGATGATTTTTTTTTGCTCGAGCCTTCATGTCGTGATGATGTTGTTGCTCCAACCTTTGTGTTGTGATGATGATGTTGTTGTTGATGATGTATCAACCTCATGTTGACTATGATGTTCTCAACCTCGTTTTGATGATGTTGTTGGTGGTGTTGATGTTGTATCAACCTCATGTTGTTATTGATGATGATGATGTATCGGTGTTATACTAATTGATGTTGATGTAGATGATGATGATTCCATTCCAGCTCCATGTTGTGGATGATGATATTGATGATGAGAAAAACTTCATGTCAGTCAATCTTCAAGACATTGATGATGTTGCTGCCCTCTCTCTCCGATGATGTTGTATTGTAGAATACCCTTCTTGTTAATGGGGAGTGTTGAAATATTGTAACTACAAAGAGTATTATACTTATTATTGAGTTATTATTAATTAGATCAATCATTTTTTTTGGATTGATCATGTCGAGATTTTTAAATGAACAAATCCCCTTTTTTGGATTGGTCAAACCATAATTATATGATGTTAATTAAGAATTCATCCCCCAAGCCTAATTAAAGTGGTTTTAGCCACTAAGAGAAGAAGTTGGCCCTGTTTCATGAAGAGACACCTCCCTAGCGCCTTCCATCTAGTATAAATAAGATCTAGGCTAGGGCCTAATTAGCTCACTCACTCAAGTCACTCAATAAGTGTGAAAGTTTGGAGATAGTTGCAGTTGGGAGAAGAAGGAAGACAGAGGCACATTGCTCAGTCTTGGTTACTATATAGTGTTTGGTCTTTTATCTTGGCATTTTATTGGCAATCTATATTAAGAAATTTTTTTTGGGTTTTCTGCCCCATGAGGGTTTCCTAGGATAAATGTTGTGTATCTTGTGATTGTGTTTCTCTCAGTGATCCTACCTATGTTATTGTTATCTAGTAAATTGAAAAGAAACTTAATAGTTTCTCTAAAATTAACGCAAAGGACAGTGTTCGAGCTCAGTTTGAGGTAAACCTTCAAAGGGTAAAACAAGCCATGACGGTATGGGCTAGGGACAAAAGGCAGCAGAAGTCCCATGAGTTAGTTTAAGTTGAGTCAGATCTTCAAACCTTTTATGAATTTGAAGGAGGGGGTTACAGTAGCAATAAATTGAACGATAGTTTTGTTACTTTCGAAAAATGGAAAATACAGTTGTTGGAAGCTCGAGAGATAGAATGGCATCTAAAAAGTCGGTCGATCTGGTTGGATAAAAGGGATGACAACAAAATTTATTTCCAGGCTTATGCTAAGTGTAGGAAAATTAGAAATATTATTTGGAGCCTAAGGGACTCAGAAGGCAGAAGCATCACATCTTTTGATGGTATGGAAAAGATTGGAAAAAACTATTTCCAAACCTTGTTCAGGGAATATCCAAGGGCCTTAATGGCATAAATTGTGAGATTGGCCCTCTTCTTCCCTCGGTTTTTGGGAGAGGAGGAAAATATATCTCTTATGGAAGAATTTACATAAGATGAGCATAACGAAGTAATTCATATTTTCCAGAGAGATAAAATTCCTAGCCTGGATGGTTGGCCGATTGAATTCTTCATTGGCCTTTATGATATCATTGGAAATGATATTTTTAAGGTAGTTGAAGAATCCATATCAAAAGGGTACATGTTTGACCCCTTAAACTCAACCTTTTTATCCCCCATTTCAAATATTGACAATCCCTCATCTATGGAGGACTTCAAACCTATCTCCTTGTGTAATTGCATTTATAAAGGGGTGTGTCCAAGATTATTGCAAGGAGAATCAAGGCTATCCTCTCAAACAATATTTTTAAGGAACAATTTGGTTTTTTGAAAGGAAGGAAAATACATGAGGCCATTGGGGTGGCCCAAGAGGTAATTCACAGCTTGAAAACTCAGAACTTAAAAGGAACCATCCTAAATATTGACCTATCCAAATCATATGTGAAAGTGAGTTGGATCTATATCAGAATGTTTTTAACTCATTTGGGGTTTGAAGTCCCCTTTATCAAATGGGCAATGTCTTGCATATATTTTGTCTCTTTCACAGTCCTAATAAATGGATCAGCCTCACCTTTTTTCAGAGCTCAGAGAGGCTTGAGGCAGGGTTGTCCTTTTTCTCCCCTACTTTTCTTGTTTGTAGTTGAAGATCTTAGCAAATCTTTAGGGGAGACAAATTTGAATGGTGAATTCCAAGGCATTTTTGTCACCAACATCTTAAGGATTTATCATCTCTTATTTGTAGATGATGTACTAATTTTATGTAATGGGATGAGGAATGATGCTAGAAAGCTCGTTGAGATCCTGGATCTATTTGGGAAGGATACTAGCATGAGAATGAATGACCAAAAATCTTCTCTCTCGATTCACAATATGAATAGGGAGGAACAAGAAAGATACATGATCCTTTTCCCTTTTGAACAGAAGGCATTGGAAGAGGGCCTAAAATATTTGGGCTTTCAACTCAAACATGACAACTACAGGAAATAAGATTGGAGGTGGCTCATTGTTAAATTTCAAAAAAGGTTGAAAGGATGGAGCTTCAAATGGTTATCTAGGGCAGGTAGGTTGGTGCTAGCAAAATCCGTCATTGAAGCCATCCCAATCTAATAGATGTCCCTAGCTTGGATTCCAAAGGGTGTGCTAGAGAAATCGAAAAGGATTTGTTTTAAGTTCATCTGGGTAGGTTTAAAAGATAATTTTGTGGCCCCTTGGAAAAATGGGAGTCTTTTGCATTGCCAAAATATTTAGGAGGATGGGGGCTAAAGAATATTTTCTCCTTTTTAAGGGCTCTTGAGGCCAAATCCAACTGGAGACTTATCAAGATGGAAAATTTGTGGACTCATGTAGTCTATCAAAAATATGTCCTTCCCGAGCCACTTTTGGATTCGGTGATAAACTTGATTAAAAGATACTTAAATTGTTCCATAATTTGGAAAGCTTTGCTCCTCTCCTTTTCAGTCATAGGGGTTGACCTCGCATGGATTATAGGGAGAGGTTCTTAGGTGAGAATTGGGGCCGATCCTTGGTCAGGAAGTGTGAGATCTCATCTTTTACCAGCATATGTCATCCATATCCTCAATGGAAACAAATTTTACCATCTCAATCAGATTGTTGACCTAGAGAAAACTTCTACTTGGTCTCAGGAATGGAAAATTTTTGATCAAGTAGGCTTGGGGGATTTTTTTACAAAGGCCTGGACTAATTATATTAGAGAACTGAAATCGGCCCATGTTCGTATTTTGGACAAAGATGATGAATTGTTTTGGCAGGGCTCACCCTTTGGGGATTATTCCCCCAAGTTGGGATATACTCAGATTATGATTAATCTATATAAATAGGAACCCATTTGGTGGTGGAAGGGGTTATGGAAAATTAAAATCCATCTAAAAGCTCGTACTTTCATGTGGTGTGTCCTTAAAAATAAAGTTCCATCTTGGGATAGAATGAAGAGCCTCGTTATTGAGAGACAAGGTTGGTGTTCCTTATGCAAAGGGAAGAATCATGTTTTCATATTTTCCTAAGGTGCCCTTTTATCGTGAATCATCAGAAATTTTTATTTATTTAGTTCTTATCTAATTTTGTTATGTGTGCCAATTTTTTTTAATTGTATTACTTTGATACCATATGCTACTCTATCTTACAGGTATAATGATATCACCATGGATCTGCACAGGATAAATCCGCTTGCGAAAGGTACTTAGGTTCTAAATTTGTGGAAGGTTACGATGAGAGAACTCTAATCTAATTTTTGTAAAAGATCCCAGAGATTATTTTGTCTTATGTTTATTTCTAATAACTTTATTGTTGTTAGCTCTCGAAGATTATAGATCCGAACTCTACAATCTTTGTGTTCTGTCTACCAAGTATCGTATATACATTATCGAGTGTGGAAAAATAAACTATTTCCATACTTATTTACGAGAGCATGTAATTTTTATAGATTACTTGAAATTATATAAATGTATGTATAGTTAACCTATATCGTTCTTCCCTTTTGTCATCATGTTATAACCTTAGAAAAAAAATCGTGAACATAGAAACTATAACAACTCTTATACATAGGAAGAACTTCATTTTTAGACTCCACAATAATAGTTTCTATAATTCGCTGAATTTTATGGTGATATAAAAAACTTATTTAAACAACTATAATGTATCTGGTAGAAAATATATATTGGTAACAAAACCACTAAGTAACATAGGGTTATCAATTTCCCAAAATATATATGTAATTTAATTACGTTAGTATATGTTGATCTACAATTTATTCCTTACAGACAGAGAATCTTGATTCTCTCATTCTTACGGAATTATTAAAGTATTCATTCTTCCTCCCTGCAGGAATATTTAATTAATTTCCTCATGAATTTACTTTATAAATTCGTAACTGCAATACTAAAGACAGAGAATCTTGATTCTCCCATTCTTACGGAATTATTAAAGTATTCATTCTTCCTCCCTGCAGGAATATTTTTCCTAGTGTTTTTTTGGGCTTTGTATATTAATACATAATTGTTTAATCTTTTCCTTTCTTAGGATTATAACTAAAATATATAATTCCAGGTTGAGAATCTATGATTCACAAGGTGACCATTTAGCTTATGTATCATACATGCATCTATACTAATCCAGGATTATAACTAAAATATATAATTCCAGGTTGAGAATCTATGATTCATAAGGTGACCATTTAGCTTATGTATCATACATGCATCTATACTAATCCAATCTTGTAGCGTATACAAATAATTTTTTTATAGCTCCATATAATCCTTAATCCTTGCATGAATAATAAAATACATTTATAGAGGTTCAATTATGTTGCATATACAAATTTCGTGGCTACATAAAAATACATAAATTTTATTGAAAAATAAACTATAATTATATAAATCATATTCTATTATGTAAACAATTCAATATCTAATAGAAAAGAAAAGAGATCTATGAAAACACTTATTTGTAACAGTGATGCTGGAAAACAAATGGAATTGTCATGTTTCACTCAATAGTAGATACATAACAACCAAGATTACTTGTCCCGATCACCCCCTATCTTGATCATGACTCCATAAGGGAAAATTGAGCTTCATTCATTAGCCATTGTCTTTCTGTACAATTCTAAAAATTATTTTCCAAACACCACTTGTACTCATAACAACAAATATCCATCTCCACAACATACTAAGCAGAGTCCTACCTCCCACATATGTTGTATATACTCCATTTTTCATTGCCTAGGACTTTTCAGCCATTTCCCTCCTTGAAAAATTCACAGCTTTACAAATCCCTGATTTTTAGGGGATGCTAGTGACATAACTCAACTTCTGATACTTGTAAAAATCATCTATGAGTTAACTCAAACATGTTCCCCACTCATGGAGCCATAGTCAACTACTTCTAACTTGGTTGTTTCACCTATTTTCCAACATTTAATTATTAAAATATATGTCTCATACATGTGTCCATCAAAAAAGGAAAGTCAGAAAGTCAAACTATTGCCCAACAATCACAAAAATAATTATGACATGCCTTCACAATTTCAAATCTAAATTTCTATAAAATAACATTGAAATAAATTGTTTTAATATTTGAGGATATCACAAAGGTGTTGCCCCTCATACTAATCTAGGGGGTTTTGATACATATAAATGCAGTCGTATTCAAGGACAAACTGACCCTTCTAGAGATAGTAGCAATCCCAAGGTTTGAGCATCCTTGAACACTTTCCTCAAGATACAAAAGCTAGAAGGGAAAGACACATTTCAAAGGTACAAATTCAGGACAACGTCCAGTGGGATTTTTTTGATGGTGCTTTGCAAGATGAAAATTCTTGTATTGGAGGGCATGTAGCTATGTACCTCTCTCACTCACATTACTTCAAGATTTCAATGGGTTTTGGACTAGTGACAAACAACCATGCATAACTCCTTTCCTTAAAATGCCTACTTATGTTTGTTGTGGAAAGGAATGTTAATCCTTGCAGATTTTTTAGTATTCACTATTGATTATTAATTGGATAAATAAATATCATCGATGTCATAACATCACCTTGTCACCACTACTTGATGAAGTTTTCAACATATTGGCATTATTTGATTTGTTTATTATTCAGCATGTTTACTGGGAGCTCAACAAGGAAGCAAACATTATCTGTAAGGAAGGTTTGTGTCTGGATCATGGGAAGTGGGTCATAAAAGAGTCTCAGCAGGGGGATAAAAGTATTCTTAGGAAATTTCCTTTTAACACTACCTTGGAACAGTGAGATCAGGGACACTAGTTTATGCTTCATAATGTTATGGCAATGATTCTTGGAGTCCTTACAATTTTGTTTCTTTCTTTTTTGGAGATTTTTTTTTCTCTTTCTGGACTAGTGACAAGTAGAATGGTATTCTCATCCTAGCCATGTGGATTGGTTATGTATTTCTATTATATATCAACATCTTTTATGTGGAGGGCAGTGATGTTTTGTTTTTTGGACTAGTGATCAACAAGGTGGCCTTTATTTCTTCAGGCTTGGGAAGTTTATGTATGGAAAACAATGGTTATTTGCAGGGCAGTGATGTGATATTGGTCTCTCTTATATGCTCTCTTGGTCACATACATGGAAACATGTATCCGTAGAATGTAAATTTCTTTTCTCTAGATGGATGAAATAAACTTTACATTTTTTTTCTTGGGAAAAAAAATAGTAATGCATTGACCTTATTGTATTTAGTAATACATAATTAGATTACTATAATATATAAATTAAATTATTAATTTACATTAATATATAAAGAAGTGTATTAATAGATTGATACATTAACAATATAATGTATTAATTAATTCATACATTAATACATTGTGAAAGTATTAATTTAATAATAAAGTAATATATTAGTATTATATTGAATACATCAATAAATACATTAAATTCATTAATAAATACATTAATAAAATAGTAATACATTAGCCTTAATGTATTTAGTAAAACATTATTAAAGTATTGATACATTATTACATTACTATAATGTATAAATTAAAGTATTAATACATTAATAATGTAATTTATTCATTAATTAATAATTTAATACATTCCTAAAGTATTAGTACACTAATAAAGTAATACATTAGTAATACAAAAAAAATACATTAAATGCACTAATAAATATATTACTAAAATATTGATACATTAAAACATTAATAAAGTATTAATACACTAATAAAGTAATACATTAATAAAGTAGTAATACACTGACATGCATTAATACATTAACAATACATTATTACATTAATGTAATGTAAAAATTAAAGTATTAATACATTAATGTATAGTGCAACATATGGAATTATTAATACATTATTAAAGTAATAGTATATCAATAAATACATTATTAAAGTATTAATACCTTGATAAATACATTATTAAAGTGGTAATACATTAATAATACATTATTAAAGTATTAATACATTAATACATTATTAAAGTATTAATACATTAATACATTAATATAAGGTAGTAATACATTGATAATACATTATTAAAGTATTAATACATTAATTGAAAATGACCATGTTTGATTGTGGTTATCCTTCACTATAGTTGACCGTGACCATTGTTGACTATGGTTGACTGGGGTGTATTATGGTTGACCATGTCCATGGTTGTCCTTCGTTGACCATGTGGATTTGATTGTGGTGGGTCATGTTGATTATGTTTAACCATAGTCTACTATGACACTACTGCATTGCAATGTTGATCATGTTTTGTTCATCACATTGCAACATCAGATTTTGTTCGTCACATTGTGACATCAAATTTTGGTTGTCACATGACATTGTAAGGTTATGGTCATCAAATTACGATGAAGGTTTTTTTTTTGTCACATTATGGAATTGAAATAGATTTTTCAAAGTCCAACAGTGGGTTATGTTCATCATATTGTGACGTCGAGAAATATTCGTCTCATTGCAATGTTGGTCTATGTTTGTCCCATTGCAATGTTGGTCTATGTTCTGCTCATTACAATGTTGGTCTATGTTGGTCTCATTGAAATGTTGGTCTATGTTTGTCTCATTGCAATTATGGTTGACCATGCCCATGGATAACCTTCATTGACCATGTGGATCTGATTATGGTGGGCCATGTTGGTCTATGTTCATCTCATTACAATGTTGGTCTATGTTTGTCTCATTGCAATTATGGTTGAACATGCCCATGGTTGACCTTTGTTGACCATGTGGAACTAATTATGGAGGGCCATGTTGATTATGTTTAACCATATTTGACTATGGCAGTACTGCATTGCAATGTTGATCCTATTTTGTTCGTCACCTTGTGACATCGGGTTTTGTTCATCACATTGTGACATCAGATTTTAGTCCTCACATGGCATCGTAAGGTCATGGTCATCAAATAACGAGGAAGGATTTTTGTTTTTCACATTATGGTCTTGGAATAGGTTGGTCAAAGTCCAACAATAGGTTATGTTTGTCACATTTCTATGTTGATAAATGTTCGTCTCATTGCACTGTTGGTCTATGTTTTTTCACATTGTCACGTTGGGTTGTGTACATCACATTGCAAAAATGGGTTGTGTTCGTCCCATTGTGATGTTTGGAAATGTTTATCACAATGCGACTTGAGGCTATGTGCATCACATAGAAACACAAGGATATGTTCATCACATTGCGAAGATAGGGCTATGTTCTTCACATTGTGACGTCTATTTTTGTTTTTCACATTGTGATGATAGGGATATGTTCGTCACATTGTGATGCCCATACATGTTCGTCACATTGCTACGTTATTATGTTTGGTAAATTGCATCATTATTATGTTCAACACATTGTGACACTTGGAAATGTTTGTCACATTGTGATAACGAGATATGTGTGTCACATTGCAATGTGAGAAAATGTTCGTCACAATGCAATGACAGGGAAATGTGTGACCCATTGCGACATATGTTTATGTTTGTCACATTACGATGTTACTATCCACATTGCAATGACATGGCTATGGTTGTAACATTTCGATGTTAGTTTACGATCATTACATTACAATGTTACTATGCTTAGTAGATTGCAACATTACTATGTTCGTTAGATTGCAATGTTACAATGTGTGTCCTTTACGAAAATGAAGTTTTGGCGAAGTTTTTAAAAAAAATATCTAAGTGTTTCCTTTGTGAAAAACATAGGAACTTTGAATTGATGTGATATATTACATAGAAGAAAACATAGAATCATAATTATT
>JZKD02S1853424.1:366441-377416 GCA_000966675.3 Picea glauca
GGATACTCTGAGTGACCTCAAAAAGGACCCGGGGGAGGTTAAGTCGCATATGGTCGACATGCAAAACAGGGACATAGACCGCTGGAGCTGAGTGGACACCGTGATGTCCTTCCTTCAGAATCTTCGACAAGCCATAGAAGACCGTGATAAAGGAAAAGGATAGGCGTGCCAAGTCTACGCTGGGCCGCGGCTCGAACCAGATTTCTAATGTTTTCTCGTCTTAGGTTTAGTTCTCCTCTTGTTTGTTGGTAGCCATGGAAGGTTGGCCTTGTTTTTTCCCTAAGTTTAATTTCAGTTGTCAGCATTATGTCATGCATGGTGATGTAGCTTTTTTGTTTTTGCATGGCACAATTTCCTTCTTGGACAAATGGCAACGGTGGTTTCCTAGATGGGCACCGTTGCCACCTAGGACCATGGACAAGTGGAAATGGTGGTTTCCCAGAAGGGCGTCGCTGGCATGTTTTCAAATGATCTATAGACAATTGTATTTTTTTGATAGGAATTAATACAAACCCTAACTTACAAAAAAAAAACATCAGTAATACATTACTATAATGTAAAAATTAAAAATTATTAAAGTAATACATTAATACATTAAAGTAGTAGTATTGATATTAATGTTTTAATGTATTAATACATTATATGGAATATTCCATTAAAGTAAAACATTAATGCATATTAAAGTATTAATACATTTATTATTATTATTATTATTATTATTATTATTATTATTATTAAAAATGGTTATGGTTGACTATGGTTCACTTTGGTTAACCAGGACCATGGTTTCTTATAGTCGTGACTATTAATGACATTATTACATTAATGTATACTATAATCTATTAATTTAATACATTAATACATTTTTAAAGTATTAATACATTATTACATAAATGTAAGGTATAAATTAGAGTATCAATGATGATTAATGTATAATGTAATGTATTAATGAATTGATACATTAATCATGTAATGTATTAATTAATTAAAACATTTATACACTATTAATTAATAGAGTGCTAAAGTATTAATACAATAATAAAATAATACATTATTATAGTAATACTACAAAAAATACATTTCATACATTAATAAATACATTACTAAAGTATTAATGCATTACAACATTAATAAAGTATCAATACGGTGATAAATTTACCTTAATACATTAATATAGTAGTAATACATTTACCTTAATGATGTTAGTAATACATTGTTAAAATATTAATACAATATTAATACATTATTTCATTAATATAATATAAAAATTAAAGTATTGATACATTAATTTATAATGTAACATGTTAAATTATTAATACATTAATTGACACTGACCATGGTTGACTATGGTTGATCATGACCATGGTTAACTTTGGTAGACCTTGGTTGACTTTGGGAAGGAAACGTTGACTATGGTTGATTATGGTTGTCCTTCACCACAATTGACTATGGTTGAACATGATCATGGTTCATTGTGGTTGATCACATTTTGTTATGGTTGAGCATGCCCATGGATAAAATTTGTTGACCATGTGGATATGATAATGGTGGGCCATGTTGATTATGCTTAACCATAGTTTACTATGGCACTACTGCATGGCAATTCTAATCATGTTTTGTTAATCACATTGTGACATCAGGTTTTGTTTGTCACATTGTGACATTAGCTTTTGTTTGTCACATGACATCATAAAATTATGGTCATCAAATTACGATGAAGGGTTTTTGTTTGTCACATCATGGTGTTGGAATAGGTTTGTCACAGTCCAACAATGGGTTATCTTCGTCCCATTGTCATGTTGGGAAATGTTCGTCTCATTGAAATGTTAGTCTATGTTTGTCACATTTCCACATTCAGTTATGTACATCACATTGTGACAATGGGTTGCATTAGTCCCATTGCAACATTTGGAAATGTTTATCACAATATGAAATTAGGATATGTGAGTCACATTGGAATGCGAGGATGTAGAATGGGTCCTTAAGAAGCCATGGGAAATTGATTCGACACCACATTTGATTAAGAAGATGACACCCCTATTTGACGCCAGTAGAGAGAGAATGAATATCATGTTGATTTTAGTTCGACTTCCTGGCTTGCCACAAGATTTATGGAATGAATTAAGCTTTAAGGAATTAGGCTTTAAGGATGTGGATTTGTCTTTCAGATATATGGGAAAAATGTAGGTAGCCCGAATCTTGGATGCTCTGGATGTTAGGGTAGGGTTACCAGAAGAATTGGTCTTAATTAAGGATGAAGTTTGTTTTCACCAACTTTTGGACTACGAATGAATCCATTTTAGGTGCAGACATTGCCGTAAGCATGGGCATATCGTGTTTCATTGTACTTTACCTTTCAAGCCACACAAATGGGGAGACTCTCTCATCATATCAAAGAAAAGGGAAGCTCCTTTCATTGATGAGGAAAGGGTTAGGGTGGAAGCTCAGAAAAATCATAGGGTTGCGGTTTCAGAGGGATGTCTTGTCGTAGTAGACAAGGATGTCAACTAGCCTCAAGGGAATGTGTCGAGGAAGGAGAAAGGGAATAATATTGAGAAAATAGAGGCGACAATAGAGGGCTCTCCTATCTCAGCGTGGGACTTCATCCAGGGGCTCATGACACACTTCGAGTTTCTCCTTTCCCCTCCCCCTCCTTTAAATTTTTCTTTGAGATCTTTATCTCGTATGGGAAAGGAGTGGATAGACTCCCTAAAACACTTGCATTCCCCTTCCTCTAGCCTTGTCCCAAGCCATATTATATGAGATCTCCCTCTTGGGGCCCTTTGTTCAACTTCCTTAACCTCGCCACTCTTCCCCCCTTTACCCTCCCCTCCCAATCATGACACCTCTGTGGATTTTGAAGAACAAGGGATCATATATCAATTGCAGAATCATGTTACCTTAGCCTCTAAGAGAAACATTGGGCTGGGGAAAAACCCATGTCCTCACCTGGGGGAAGGGGAAGAGGGAAAAAATCAAACCTTTCAAAGGCTCGGAATAGAGCATTGGTTGATATGGTTGCAGGTAAGTAGCATTTGATTCAGGGTGACCTTAGAGCATCACATGCCCCATCAAGGTCCCCTAGATGAAAATAATTTCTTTCAATTGTAGAGGGGTGTAAGCCTCCCTTAAAAGGTATCCCCTCTTTAGGTTGGTGGAGGTGAACCAATGGAATATGGTGCTTCTCGAGGAGACTTTAGGACTGGAAGCCTTAGTGGTTCCCATTTTAAGTTCCCTATTTAAAAAATGGTAATTTGTGGGGTTGGATTCCAATTGAAGGTTTGGAGGAATCATAACTACATCGAATCCCAAGAGTGTAAGGTTGTTGAATTAATGGGGTTTTGAATATGGAATTGGGACTATCATTCAGAAAAAAAAATTGGTCTAGAAATCACAGTGCTTAATATTTATGGTCCCTATATGGAAAGGATTCCTTTCTGGGATGGCCTTAGCCATAAGATGTTCATAAAAGGTAACAAAATAGTGGGGTGGGGGATTTAAATTTTTATTTGGGGAAGCAGAAGGATGGGGCCTATGAGAAATGTTGCATCCACTGACATATTTTTTTGATCAACATTGGCTACATATGAAAATAGTTGATGTTCCTCCCATCAGGCTAGGGAAAACCTGGAGAAACAAAAGAGTAGGAGTCGAGAGGATTGAAAAGAGACTAGATAGATTTCTTGTCTCTGAAAATTTGTTGTAATACCTCCCCCAGATAAGGAAATGGGTTGGAATAGGGGGTGAATCTGATCACTTACCTATTTTCATAGAAATGGAATCAAGTCCTAAAAAACCTCCAAGTCCATTCAAGTTTAATGTTGAATGGCTCAAAGAAGAAATTTTTATAGCATTAGTAAAGGAAAATTGGGTGCCAATGGACATAAATACAGAGGATAGTGATGGAGCTCAGTTCGGGGAAAACCTTTGAAGGGTAAAACAAGCCATGATAGTATGGTCTAGGGACAAAATGCAACATGAGTTCTAGGAGTTAGTTGAAGTTGAGGTGGCTCTTCAGACCTTTAATGAATCGGAAGGAGGGGGTTACAGTAGCAATGAAGTGAAGGAGATTTTGGTTACTTTGGAAAAATGGAAAAGAAAGTTATTGCAAGCTCAGGAGGCAAAATGGCATCTAAAAATTTGGGCGATCTGGTTGGATAAAGGGGATGAAAACACTTTTTTTTTCTAGGCTTATGCTAAGGGTAGGAAAATGAGAAACATTATTTGGAGCATAAGGGACTCAGAAGGGAGGAGCATCACATCTTTTGATCGTATGGAAAATATTGTAAAAGACTATTTCCAAACCTTTTTCAATTAAGATCCAAGGGCCCCAATGGAAGAAATTATGACATTGGCCCTCTTCTTCCCTCATTTTGTGGGAGAGGAGGAAAATATATCTCTTATGGCAGAAGTTACAGAATATGAGCTTAAGGAAGTAATTCATAGTCTTCATTGGTCTTTATGATATCATTGGAAAGGATAATTTTAAGGAAGTTGAAGAATCTAGATCAAAAGGGTACATTTTTGACCCCTTAAACTCAACCTTTTTAGCCCTCATTCCGAAGATTGACAATCCCTTGTCTATGGAGGAATTCCAACCTATCTTCTTGTGTAATTTCATTTATAAAGTGGTGTCCAAGATTATTGCAAGGAGAATCAAGGCTATCCTCTCAAACAATATTTCTAAGGAGAAATTTGGTTTTTTGAAAGGAAGGAAATTACATGAGGTTATTAGGGTGGCCCAGGAGGTAATGCATAGCTTGAAAACTAAGAACTTAAAAGGAACCATCCTAAATCTTGACCTGTCCAAATCATATGTCAGAGTGAGTTGGATCTATATCAAAATTCCTTTAACTCATTTGGGGTTTGAATTCCCCTTTATCAACTGGGTAATGTGTTGCATATATTTTTTCTCTTTTGCAGTCCTAATAAAGGGATCAACCTCACCTTTCTTCAGATGTCAAAGAGGCTTGAGGTAGGGTTATCCTTTTCTCCCCTACTTTTCTTGTTAGTAGTTGAAGATCTTACCAGAGCTTTAGGGGAGGAAAATTTGAATGGTGAATTTGAAGGCATTATCATCACCAACATCTTAAGGATTTATAATCTCTTATTCATAGCTGATTTACTAATTTTCTATAATGGGATGAGGAATGATGCGAGAAAGATCATTGAGATCCTGGATCTATTTGGAAAGGCTACTGGCATGAGAATAAATGATCAGAAATCTTCTGTGAAGGATGAATGCACATATCTCTTTAGTATAGTTTTCCATCCTTCGGACTATCAAGAGGATTTGGTAGAGCTAACAAAGCCAGTAGATCTACCTAGAGATGTTGCAGTGACCAGGAAGAGACCAACATGGATTCATGATACTTTGATGAAGTGAGATATAAATCTATGTGTGATACTTTCAGGGAGAGAAAAAAACCTTATAGGTTCTCATAGAGTCTCAGTTATGAGGAGGAGCAAGTGGCTCCACCAGTGTTGAGATAGATGGCCCCACCAAGTACTGGCTCAGAAGGAGCCTCCCAAGAAAACTCATAGGAGATCAAACTTCAGAGGAAATCAACATATGAAATGAGAGCATATGGATCCAGAGACTTTACAGACTCATATAGATTCAAGTTTCAGAGGGAGCATGCAAACTCATAGTGAGCCTGATCTTAGAGAGAGTTAGTTGGATTAGAGGGAGAATTGATCATTCAGATGGAGTTCCCCCTCAATTTCAGGTGGGAGAGAAACATCTTCCAGGACTAACAGATAGATGTCATGAGGTGCGGAGGCCAGACAAAATCTTCAAAAATAGGAGGCTTATAGGAGATGTGAGACCTCTTGGGAAGATTCCCTTATTTCAGTAGACTTTGCTACAATGACAGAGGAGGCAACTAGTCAGGAGGACTAGAGTATGGATTTTTCCTCGCTCATAGAGGGAGCATCCATTGAGGCAAACTGGACAGTAGGGTTTTCTTCAGTAACAAATGGATTTGACCTCAAATTTTGAGGTGGAGGATCCTAGCAATATGTACTATTTCTTCGGATTAAAGGAGTGACAAAGATCAGATGATATCTTCGTCAGTCAGGGGATATTGATGAGGTTTTATATGATGGAATGCAAGTCCATGGATACACCTATGGAGACAAATATTAAGAAGTTCATCGATTATTCTTTAGATTCAGATTTGGTGGATCCCATAATGTATAGGAAGTGGATTGGATCCTTGATGTACCTAAATAATACTAGGTCAGATATTTTCATTGTAGAGAGAACCCTAAGTGAGTATTTGGTTGAAGCCAAAGAAGTTCCATTGTGTTGCAGTGAACCAAGTTCTGAGGTACCGACATGGTATAGTTGGATATGATTTGGATCAGATGGTGAAGCGAGGCTATAGGGATATACATATTTATATTGGGAAGGGAGTGAAACATGCAAATTGAGCACCTCAAGGTGTTTCTTCATCTTGGGATCAATGATGATTTCTTGGATACGCAGGAAGTAGGTTTCTATAGCATGTACAACAGAGACAGAGCATATCGCAAGCCATCGTAACAAGTTGTGAAGCATTGTGGTTTCAGATATTTCTTGTAGAACTATTTGATCATGAGCTTGAAATAAAATATCATTTCATCTGAGACATCATATAGAAGGGAGCATTGAATATCCAGTACATATCCATGAATGAGCAGATTCCAGATCATCCAAGACATGGTACAGAAGGGAGCAGTGAAGCTCCAATACACATCCACATATGAGCATATTGTGGACATTCTCACCAATCCTTTGTCCAAGGTGATGGATAGATGAGTAGCATTGAGCATACATTCTCCCAGAGTGGCCATGCTGACTTGGCTAAGGAGAATGGCCCAGGCGTAGTATTTATCCTTGGTCATGTTGACTTGACAAGGAGTGATAAATACACCATATACTCTAGAAACAAGCCTGGAATGATGCAAAATGTCTTCCTCGCTAAGAGAGAGTATTGAATTTTGGGAAACGTCGAGCATACATTCTCCCATAGTGGCAATGCTGACTTGGCTAAGGAGAATGGCCCAGGCGTAGTCCTAGGGACTCAAGGTGATGATGGTTCTCCAGATGGTAGTATTGGGCAGACAATATCCTCAGATTTTCCATGTGACTTGGCTAAGGAGAATGGACCAGGCACAATCTTTATCATTAATCACATGAGTTTACAAGCACTAAAAAAGAATTGGGGTACATATGCATTGGGTAGAAATTCTCCTCAGATGTCCATGTGACTTGACTAAGGAGAATGGCCTAGGGAATTGATGTTCTCCATGTATTACCATCAGGTAGACATTCTCCTTATATGGCCATGTGACTTGGCTAAGGAGAATGTCCCAGGTGTAGTCTCTATCCTTGATCATGTGACTTGATAAGGATTGACATAGACTCTAGGTTCTATGTGGGAGAAGTATACAACAACTAGGTGCATGTTAGAGAAGATAACATCAACCAGAATCAACGAAAACTTTTCTAGAAGAGAATTAATACTAAGAAGTCACTTGAACAAGTATAAATAGAGGAAGAGTCATTTCATTTTGACACACAAAGATCTTCTCCTCAAGGACACACTTGCCAGTTGTCAGTTGTAGTAGTGGGATTTTGACTATCTTTTTGATTTCTTGTTATCTTGGTCTATGTGCTAGACTTGTAGAGGCGAAAGGCTTTAAGGAGCCTTCTCTTGGTTATATCTTGGCTATCTTATTGATATGCTAGCTCTTGGAGATTCTAGGATTTCAAGAGATACTTCTTGCATGGTATTTTAGCTATTGATGGTGATTTACTTGTAATATCTTAGATTTAATTCTTCTATAGAAAATTCGAGAGATTGACTGTATGAGTTCATGAAGAAACTAGATGATTTTCAATTGTTTCTCTTTTAACACTCCTATGCAAGGTGTGCATCTCGAACACAAGGAGTGCATCGACTAAGTCTCGGAGTGGCTCAGAGAAGTTCAGAGAGGACAACAGAAACTTATAACAGGTGCAAGGTGTGCACAACGTTGAGAAGCGACCAAGCTTCGAAGAACAAGAAAAAAGGAATGACAGGTGGGCAAGAAGAATTTTTTTTCAAGAAATCCTTCGATCCGAGTTATCGAAATCTTGAGAATGCAAGGTATGGATGGGAATTCAAAATCCTTTAAGGACAAAGCTCAGGAGGGATAACACTTTTCGCAAGTGTTGACGAGATCCCAGAGTTGGTCTTGTAGGAGGAGCAAAGGTTCGAAACCTTTGGAGACTGATAAATATTCTAAGTCGAAAGAAGATCAGAAGCTCAGGAGAGAAGAGCGATAGTGGTCATTAGATCATGCAACAAAGGATCAACAACCATCTGATCTGTGGAAGGTGCATGCGCCTTAACACCTTGCATGCACAGGAGGGAGAAACTATTAAGGTTTGAGATTTGAAGTTTCCGAAGCCCGAAGAGACGGAAACCCGAAGTAGGATTGCAGTCGTCTGATCATAGGAGCAGATCTGAGCCATCAGATTGTTCGGGGCAAGGATCAAGCGTTGGATCATTAGAAAGGATATACACTGTCAGATACTGTGAAGGCCGGGAGGAAGCAAGTTTGAAACTTGAAACACCCGAAGTGCGGAGAGCCGAAGTGCCAGAGAAAATTTAGATCGTTGATCCAATAGGATACATGTTGATAGGTAGGAAGATCTAGAGGAAGGTGGAGGTTGAAGTTTTGAAACATACGAATCCCGAATACCCAAAGAGACGAGAGTCATCGATCTGTGATGACACACTTGGTATCAGATCTCAAGCTCGGGGGAAGTAGAAGTGGGTTTTTTAGTTTGAGAACTGAACTTGTCAGAGTGCGAAGATTTGAAGACCCGAAGTAAGATCTGGATTGTGATATCTAAGGGAGACGTGGCACGAATCCGTGAACTCCAATTAAATTCCCGAAGTGATTTGTAGCCGCCATATCTAAGAGGGATGTGGCATATATCCATGCATTTCAGATAAAGTCCCGAAGTAATCCTCGATCATTGGATCAGGAGGACACACATCAAGGGATCATAGCCTTCAGATAAAAGAATTTGGGAAAAGGCAAAGTTTGAGATTTGAGATCACAGAAGTCCGAAGACTCGGAGGAGATCTCAACCATCAATCGATGATCCAGGGGATCAAATTTTGCTCAAAATTCAAAGTTCTCAGAATCACTTCAAATTGAACGGGTGCATAGGCCTCGTCGTCATGAACCCAACGCAACTCATTTGGGTTCAAATAGACGTTGGATGAGAGAGATATCACATTCTGTTCAAATCGTCAAACAAGCAAAAAAAAATGTGCTGACTGTACAATCCATATGGATGCTGACGTGGTAGGGTCGTACGACACGTGGTAGGGTTGAGTTGGCAGTTGGACAACGAATTGTTTCTTGACACGTGGCTTATTTATGGTGAATGGAATGGCAACATGTGGCCCAATCATTGGCCGCCACGTGTCACGTGGACAGTGGTTTAAAATTTATGTTGTTGGCAGGATTCGACCCCGCGACCTCCGAGCAGGGGTAAATATTTGGGAAGGGCCACCCAACCGGTGCGCCACCCATATGGTTCTTACCACTATAACTTTTTAAAATTATTTGAATTTGAAATGTTTTGAAATGGGGGCGGTCCGGGACGGGGCTAAGCCCCGACTTGAGGTCATATATATATATATATATATATATATATATATATATATATATATATATATATATATAACCACTGTTGTGTGTGCACGCATTCAAACCCCGTGCGTTTGACATTTGGCACATTACCATGTGTTTAAAACTTTAGCCCTTTTGTATGTGCGTGCGGTCCTATGACCCACATGACCACGGTTTTGGCGGTTAGGGGCTAGGCATGCCCTAACCGTCCTACAGTTCGCACCATTTTACGGTTGCACCCGGGGCTAAGTTTTAACACAAATATGCACGTTGGGGCTAGGTTGAGGAGGCAGAGGTGCATTTTGGCGATCCAGAGACAACAAGTTTGAAGGGGAACTTCCAAGAAGCCTATTTTCTTCAATTTTTGGCCAAACGAGGTGCCGAAAAAGCCAAACTAGGAGTTTTTGGACGTTCTGAAGCCATTGGAGACATCTATTTGGAATTTTGAGCATTGTAAAGAACATATTTTAGCACTTTGAGAAAATAATACAAAAGATCCATTGGAAGCTGGACCAGGAGATGTAGCCCAAGAGAGGGGTGAACTCCTTTATCATTTGTTGTGTTATGTTTTTTTTGTTAACTGTTATTTGTTTTTGTTTATATGCATCTTGAATATGCTATTTCTATAAAAGTTATGTTTGCAAAATTGACACATTTGCATAATAACACTTGAATTAAAACTTGCAAATATTTTCAAGAATACAAGTCTTTATCATTTTCAAATCAATCGAGAAGAGGGTCGTCGAACTGTTGATCCAAATTGAATGGTCAAACACCCGAAGTGAAGGCATGGTCATTCACTGGGAGGACAAGTGTCCGTAGATCGCTAGTTATGGAGGATTGACATATGGAAGGAAGTTGGGTTTGATATTTTGAATTCCCAAAGTCGAGAATTGCGAAGAGAGATCAACCATTGATTTAAAGGAAGTAGATATGGTCAGTAGATCCGAAGGACACAGATCTAATCATCAATTTAGGCGTTATCATCAATATTGTGAGATCGACAATCCCGTAGTATTGCGAGGACATAAATTGCGAGGAGTTTAAGATATTGAGGGCGGGCCGCAATTCAAACCATGGTTCCTTCAAGGGGACACGTGGAATTTGTAGGAGCATTGCGGGCTCAAAAGTAGTTTGACTCCAAACCGCTTGTGGGTGTGCCCGCAATCACGTGGTCATAGCCCAAGGTCACATCAAGAGAGGGTTTATCTGAAAAGGAGCTAACGCCGACACTCTGAGTTTTCACAGCAGAGCGAAAGGAAAGGTCATAGATTGTTGTCAGACCTACACCAGGAAG
>JZKD02S1853424.1:377452-411621 GCA_000966675.3 Picea glauca
GGGATTAAGGTTCCAAATATTCTTTTGACTCAAGAATCAGAGATCCATTGACCAGGAGGTCGCGCATCCCTACGGGAGAGTAGGGAGGCTGCATTAGGTGGTATCAGAGATGATATTGAGTTTGTTTGCAGATAGCATACGAAAGGAGAAAGGGGTAAGTTGACATCATTTATGGTATCAAAATTTTAATTTTTGTTTGTAGCTGACTCGGTGAAATCATGCCACCCAAAAGGTGTAGAGAAAATGCATAAATGGAAGAAGAAATGAGGCAACTCTGAATGAGACTAGACACCATGGAAACAACACAAAGAAGAGCACCAGATGCTAGAGATATAAGTGAAGTTGAGAGCGAATAAATAGAGGTCGAATAAAATGTAGCAAAGGATGCTGCACAAGATCACTTAATAAAAGATGTTTCAAAAATAGGAGCCAGAGCGAGAATAGAGGTATCGATGTATGAAGGCAATTTAGAAGTTGAAGAATTGTTAGATTGGGTACGTGCTATGGAAAAATACTTTGATTACGAAGCTATCGAAGAAGATAAGATGGTGAAGCATGCAGTGACAAGACTGAAAGATCATGCAGTGCTATGGTGGGATGAACTACAAGCCGAATGCACAAGAAATGGTAAGCATAAAATTAAAAACTGGGATAAGATGGTAGCCAAGCTGAAAGCCAAATTTATCCCGAAGGATTACCAAATTAATCTTTATAGAAGATTGCAGAACTTGAGACAGAAAGGTTTATCAGTGAAGGAGTACACTGAAGAAGTTTACAGACTAAACATCAGGGCTGGACAGAAAGAGAATGAAGATGAGAAAATAGCTAGATATATCAATGGACTGATATACGAAATACAATAAGAGATCAACATGATGTCGGTTAGTACAATCGAGGATGCTTATCAAGCAGACTTTAAAGGTGAAGAAAAATTGTCCAGGAAGCAAAGCAAACGAAGCAGAGGAGGAAAATCAAGAAGAGGTAAGGGAACTACCAGAGAGAAGTTCTAGAAGCCGAAGCATGAAGATGAAAAACAACATAGTCACCATGAGAAAGGTGGAAGTTCTACAGAAGGACAACATGGAGGAAGAAGCTCTTTTTCCAAAGGAAGAGGAAGACGAAGAGCGAGAGGAGGTGTAGTTAGATGCTATACCTGTGGAAAGCAAGGGCACAAGTCTTGGGAATGTCCTGAGAGAAAGAACAAAGGAGGAGGTGAAGAACACGTTACTGAAGCACAAAAACATATGGAAGCAGAAGCAACAGAAGGAGAAGGAACCTCATGATGAGGAAAATTCTTCTTAAACCAGAAAAGGAACCAGAGGAACCAGTCCAACGAACAAGTCTGTTCAGAATTGCTTGCAAGGCGAAAGACAGAGTTTGCAAGTTGATCATAGACAATGGGAGCACTGACAATTTAGTATCCATAGAGATGGTGGAGAAGATGGAGCTGAAGACAACTACACATCCAAACCCATACAAGGTATCATGGTTGTAGAAAGGACATCAAGTAATGGTAAGTCAACAATGCCAAGTTGAAATTAAAATAGGAGATTATAGGAATGAAATATTATGTGATGTAATTCCTATGGATGTCTGTCATATTTTATTGGGAAGACCGTGGCAGTATGACCGAAAATTTATTCATGATGGGAGAAATAATACTTATACCCTAGAAAAGAATGGTAGGACACATATATTGTTACCCATAGAAGACAAAGAGAAAAAGAGAGAAGCTAGTTAAAGCATACTTCACATGAGTGGGAAGGAACTCTTGAAAGAGGTCAAGAAGGAAAAGGAAATATAGTTTTTTGTTGTGAGGAAGCCTAGAGTTATCCTTACAAATAATTATGTTGAATGTTTTTCTATAGAAATACAGGAACTATTAGAAAACTTTGTTGATATAGTAGTGGATGAGTTACCACACTCATTTCCACCCATTAGGAGTATAAGCCATCATATTGACCTTATTTCAGGAGCTAGTTTACCAAACAAATCATCTTATAGGTTGAAACCTAGAGAGAATGAGGAGGTCAAAAATCAAGTCCAGGAGTTGTTGGATAAAGGTTTATTCAGGGAAATCTTAAGCCCATGCGCATTAATGACTATGCTAAGTCCAAAGAAACATGGAGGATGGAGGATGTGTATAGATTCCCGAGCCATCAACAAGATAAACATTAGGTATAGATTCTCTTTATCGAGGATGGATAATTTGATGGATCGTTTGAGTGGAGTGAGCTATTTTTCCAAGATAAACTTGAAAAGTGAATATCATCAAATAAGGATGAGAGAGGGATATGAATGGAAAGAAACATTCAAGACAAATGAAAGATTGTTTGAATGGTTGGTCATGTCATTTGGGTTGAAAAATGCACCAAGAACATTTATGAGGTTAATGAATGAAGTGTTGAAATAATTCATAAGCAAGTTTTTCATAGTATATCTAGATGACATACTAATCTTCAGTAAGATGAAGGGAGAACACTTAAGACATTTGACATCAGTGATGAAAAAGTTGAAGCAAGAGAAGTTGTTGATAAATCTAAAGAAAATTTCTTTTATGAAGAAGGAACTCATATATTTGGGTTTCGTGATCTATTCAAATGAATTGAAGATGGATCTGGAAAAGGTGAGAGCAATCAAAGAATGGCCATCGCCTAGCAACATATTTGAGGCAAGAAGTTTTCATGGGTTATCAAGATTTTATAGAAATTTTATCATAAATTTGAGTGGTATATGTGCACCCATGCTAGACACTGTGAAGAAGAAACACAAGTCCTGTAGTTGGACAGAGGAAGCTGAAAAAGGTTTCAAAGTGTTGAAGGAGAAGATCACAGAACAACCAATTATGGTCTTGCCATATTTTGGAAAAACATTTCATGTGAGATGTGATTCAAGTGGATTAGCTATTGGAGCAGTCTTGAGTCAGGATAATAGGCCAGTTGCTTATTTTAGTGAGAAACTGAATGATGCCAAGAATAATTATTCCACATATGACAAAGAATTCTATGCAGTGATTCAAGCTTTGAAGAAGTGGAGACATGATCTAATTCCCAAAGAATTTGTCTTGTACAGTGATAATCAAGCTTTGCAATTTATTACGAGGCAAGAAAAGTTGAACCAGAAACATGCAAAATGGGTAGAATTTATGAAAAAAATTACTTTTGTTATTAAGAACATTGGCGGAACTGCTAACAAAGTTGTTGATGCTTTGAACAGGAGGAGTTTGATTGTACAAGAATTCCAAGTGGAAACCTTGGGGTTTGAACACCTCAAAGAGATGTATAAAGAAGATGCAGATTTTAAGGAGTCTTATGAGGCATGCAAGAATCCTTTATTCGGAGACATAAGCCCATGGACTGAATATTTGATCCAGGATGGATTATTATTTAAGGGAACCCAATTGTGCATACTGAAATGCTCAATGAGAGATAATTTGTTGAAGGAGAAACACAACGAAGGTTTATCTGGACATTTTGGTCACGATAAGACATTTGCACAGCTAAGAAATTCGTACTATTGGCTGAGCATGAGATTAGAGGTGAAAAGTTTGTGAACAAATGAAGAATTTGTCAATATGCAAAAGGAAGATAATAGAACATTGGTTTTTATCATCCATTACCAATTCCAGAAAGGTCATGGGATGCAATCAATATGAATTTTGTTTTGGAATTGCCTAGAACTCAAAAAGGGAGCGATTATGTATTTGTTGTGGTGGAAAGATTTTCAAAAATGGCACATTTCATACCATGCCAAAAGACAAACAATACTACACACATAGCTAATTTGTTTTTTAGAGAAGTGGTGAGACTACATGGATTGTCGAGGAGCATAGTCTCAGACAGGTACACCAAATTTGTAGGACACTTTTGGAGGACTCTATGGAAGAGGCTGGGGATGAACTTGTCCTTTAGTTCAACATATCACCCTTAGAAAGATGGATAGACTGAATTAGTAAAAAGGAGTCTCAGAAACTTGTTAAGAAGTTTAGTCACTGAGCAAGGTCGACAATGGGATCAGATTCTGGCACAAGCAGAATTTGTATTCAACAATTCAGTGAATAGGAGCACAGGAAAAATTCCATTTGAAATTGTGTATGGTATACATCCAAGAGGGATTACAAAGTTGAGAGATCTGAATCAAGATGAGTTCAGAAGTGAATGAGTAGAGGATTTTGCAGCAGAAATGCAGAAACTCCATGACATAGTCAGAGAGTAGCTACAGAACAACAGTCAGAAATACAAGAGCAGAGTTGATCAAAAGAGGAGAGAAGTTCAATTCGAAGTTGGAGATGAAGTTTTAGCTCATTTGAGAAAAGAAATGTTTCCAAGGGGAATGTATAACAAATTGAATATGAAGAATATAGGACCATGAAGGATTCTCAGAAAATTCGCACCCAATGCTTATGAAATTGAGTTGCCAGACAATGTTGGGATATCGTTGATATTCAATGTTGCAGACATGTATCCTTACAGGAGAGATGAGGTAGGAGAATTAGATGATCAGAAATAAATTCAGTGGGATGAACAATTTCCCACAGCAGAAAAACCTCAGATGGATAAAATCATTGAACAAATGGATGTAAAGAAAACTAGGAGGAAGACATATCATGAATACTTAGTGAAGTGGAAAGATCATCCAATGGAAGATGTCAGTTGGATTACAGAACCTGATATTTTGAAGCATGGAAAAACAATGCAGGAGCTCATGGACAGGAATCCATGAAAAAACTTAACCAGAGAAGTATGATGCAGGAACATCACCTTCCAAGTCAACAACGCATGCGTGGAGGCGAAAAAATGACATCTCAGCAGGACCGAGTTTCAAATCAAACATTTATTTCAGAGATAAATCGGTTGTTGGGATATTTTGTAAACAACATTTTAAAATTGTAACTTGTTTCTAAAGTCGTGAAGGACTGTAAGAGATTGCAGATATGGAGTGTTGACTCTATATGGAAATAACTGTTAGTTATTGTAATAGGACAAAGTAGGTAACAACTTTGAGTTTGATAGGATAGATTGTAGACAGGACGAGAGAGCTCGTGGAGCTGGTTCTTAGATAGTTTATTGTTTCATTGTAATAAATTAGAATGCATGAGTATTGTAAGATATCAGAGAGATCAATAGAATAGAGTAGAGTAGAAGAAACACTATGTAATTTGTTTTCATGAATGAATAGAACAGACATAATTGTCCCGAATATTGAACTATGTTCATTTGATATATGAATGAATGAATGTGATATTATGTGTGTGTGATTATTTTCATTTTCATTCATGTATGATTGTTCAAGAGATTGACTGTATGAGTTCATGACAAAACTAGATGAGGTTCAATTGTTTCTCTTCTGACACTCGTATGCAAGGTGTGCATATCAAACGCAAGGAGTGCGTCGACTAAGTCTCGGAGTGGCTCAGAGAAGTTCATAAAGGAAAACAGAAACTTAGAACAGGTGCAAGGTGTGCACAGCGTCAATAAGTGACCAAGATTTGAAGAACCAGAACAAAGGAATGCCAGGTGGGTGAGAAGAGTTTATTTTCAAGAAATCCTTCGATCTGAGTTATTGAAATCCCGAGAACGCAAGGTGTGTGTGGGAAGTTGAAATCCTTTAAGGACAAATATCAAGAGGGATAACACTTTTCACAAGTGTTGATGAGATCCCAGAGTTGGACTCATAGGAGGAGCAAAGGTTCGAAACCTTTGGAGACTGATAAATATTCTAAGTCGGTAGAAGATTAGAAGCTCAGGAGAGAAGAGGGACAATGGTCATTAGATCGCGCAACAAAGGATCAACAGCCATATGATTTGTGGAAGGTGCACACACATTAACACCTTTCATACATAGGAGGGAGAACCTATTAAGGTTTGACACTCTAAGTTTCCGAAACCTAAAGAGCCAAAAACCCAAAGTAGGATCTCAGTCGTCCAATCATAGGAGAAGATATGAGCCATCAAATATTTCAGGGCAATGATCAAGCGTTAGATCGTCAGAAAGGATATGGACCATCAAATATTGTGAAGTCTAGGAGGAAGCAAGTTTGAAACTTGAAACACCTGAAGTGCGGAGAGACGAAGGGCCATAGAAAATCTGGATCGTTGATCCAGAAGGATATGTGTCGATAAGTCGAAAGATCCAGAGGAAGGTGGAGGTTGAAGCGTTGAAACATCCGAAGCCCGAATACCCGAAGAGACGAGAGTTGTCGATCTGTGAGGAGATATTTGGAAGCAAATCTCGAGCTCCAGGGAAGTTGAAGTGGGTTTTTCATTTTGAGAACTGAAATTGTCAGAGTGCGAAGATTCGAAGACCCAAAGTAATATCTGGACTGAGAGATCTAAGGGAGACGTGGCATGAATCCGTGAACTCCGGGTAAAGTCCCGAAGTGATTTGAATTCGTCGGATCTAATAGGGACGTGGCATATATCTATGCATTCCGAGTAAATTCCCAAAGTAATCCTCGATCATTGGATCGGGAGGACACATGTCAGGGGATCACAGCCTTCGGATAAAAGCGTTTGGAAAAAGGCAAAGTTTGAGATTTGAGATCTCAGAAGTCCGAAGACCCAGAGGAGATATCGACTGTCGATAGAGAAGAGGGTCACATGACCATTGATCCAAGTTGAACTGTCAAACACCTAAAGTGAAGGCATGGTCATTGATTGGGAGGACAGGTGTCCGTAGATCTCTAGTTCTGAAGGATTGACATACAGAAGGAAGTTGGGTTTGAGATTTTGAATTCCCCAAGTTCGAAATTGCAAAGAGATCTAGACCGTTGATTCAGAGGAAGCATATATGGTCAGTATATTTGAAGGGCACAGATTTGATCGTTGATTTAGGTGTTATTGTAAAGATCGTGAGATCGACAATCCCATAGTATTGCAGGGACAAAAATTGCGAGGAGTTTAAGATATTGAGGGCAGGCCACAATTCAAATTGTGGTTCCATCAAGGGGACACGTGGAAGTTGTAGGAGCATTGTGGGCTCAAAAGCAGTTTGACTCCAAACCGCTTGTGGATGTGCCTGCAATTGCGTGGACATAGCCCAAGGTCACATCAAGAAAGGGTTTATCTGAAAAGGAGCTAACGTCGACACTCTGAGTTTTCATAGTAGAGAAAAAGGAAAGTTCATGGGTTGTTGTCAAACCTACACCAGGAAGCCAAGGGGGCCTGTGTTTATATATGGGGGTGGGGGTGGGGGAATTAAGGTTCCAAAGAGTCTTTCGACTCAATAAGTGAATATCCATTGACCAGGAGGTCGCGCGGCCCTACGGGGGAGTAGTGGGGCTGCATCAAGAGTGCCAATATTAATTTGAGTTTCATTTGTAATCCATAAATGAAAATTATTAAAATTTGCAAAAACCTAAGATTTCTCTTTCAACAAATAAACCCAACACATCCTGTTGTAGTCATCAATAAAAGTTGACAGATATTTATTACCATTTATAGGTTGGACAAGCATGGGCCCACATAAATCAGAATGTATGAGACCTAATTTCCTGGAAGATCGGGAAGTAGATCCATAAAAAGGTTGTTTACAATGCTTGCCTAGAATACAAGCATTACATGGAGAAATATTTCTTGGAATAGTAGGAATCCCTTGAATACCTTGTCGTTTCATAATCTGGATACTACCATAATTAATATGACCAAAATGAGCATTCCACAACAAGCTGGAAGACAAAGTATCACTATGATGAGCCAAAAGAGTTGAATTAGATTGAAAAGAGGATGTCCCTTTAAGTTTTAAAAGTTTGTCTTCTTCAACACCGGTCATAACAATCACCTGATCATATTCTTTTCTTATTTCAATTATACCATCAAACATATGTATAGAATGTCCTTCAATGTTGTATGATATGTATGAGAGACATCATATTTCTTTTTAATTGAGTAATGTAAATAACATCATGAAAAATATAATCGACAAGTTCTGGTAAGTGAAGCCGAATAGATCCAATTCCTGAAGGCTTTAACTAAGACTTATCAACAAAATAAACTATTCCATCAATTTGATTAATGAATGTCTCAAAAAATATCTTATGAAGGTCATATGGAAAGTGGCTCCAGTATCTAAAATCCAAGTGTCTTCCCAAGAAGCAAAATAAGTGCTAAAAACTTCATTGATACGAAGACTACAATGTGCAACAATATAGTGGGAAGATTCAGGCAGTTTTCCTTTGTCTGGAGTTTGTTTCTCTTTCTTCTCACTAATCCTTTCCCAAGCAGTGTGACAATGAGAAGAGGTATGACCCATTTTACCACACCTATATGATGCAGGAGCATCCCTCACGACAAGCAACCAACGTGGAAGTGGAAGTCAGCTGGAAGACGTCCAGCGCAAGTTTTTGAATTTTCAAAATTTTCCCTTGGAGTTGACGCGTTGAACATAAATGAGACCATTTATTTTAGGCACCTTGGAAACAATGTAATCAGACCTCGAGCCATACGCTCTCGTCTGAGATAATCATAGGCATTTATAGTAGTAGTTGCAGGTAGATAGAATTAAATTCTAGATTAGATAGTTCTAGACGGAAGAGGGAAAACCGACTATAGACACCCTCATTTGGATGATTGTAAGAGAAGAACCAGATAGATTATTATTAAGGAAGAGCATAGGAGAATAGAGAGAGTCATAGAAGACATCCATGTACAGATCATGAATTAATAGAAGAAGTTGACTCAGATTCATGGCTGTTGTGTTATTCTCCATGTATGTGGGTTAATTGCTCTGAGTATTACTTCCTGTATGCATTTGGTATGTTGTATATGTGAATGAATTCATGTGTTAAAATAGAAGTCTGAGAGCAGGTGAAGTGAGGTAAAACTGTTTTATCTTTGAGCAAGGGTTCCTGGAAGGAGTGCAGTTGAGTCGCTCGCAAGGAGTGCGTTGGCAGAAGGCTCGGGAGTTAAACTTTTATTCTCAGAACCCTCAGAAGTGAAAGTGGGTTACTAAGACTGCTGCTGCAGGAGTGTGCAGAGTCTAGAGGATTCAACACTCAAGAAGTTGTTGAATGTCGAGCGCAAAGAAGGCGCGCAAGTTCCTCTGAAGAAACAGAGTGGAAGGAAGCTCAGGAGACATAGCACCTTCATGATATCATTACTGGAGACTGCATAGGAGGATTCTGTGCCAAGAAGTCCTCAAGATAGGAGAAAGGGAATCGATGGTCAAGATCTCGTAGAGTAGGTCGACAGGACCTCGTCAATCGTTGGATTTATTGAAGAAGTGGAGAGGTTACGGTCGCGTTGGGAGTTCAAGCTCCAAGGGTCGTGAACCGTCAGATCATGGACCAGTCACCCGTCGGTCACTAGATCCCAAAAAGTTGCGCAGGGGTTAAGTTTCGAGGCGGAGAAGAAGTTCTAGAGGAGCCATCGAGAAATTTGGCCACCAGGGTTTTGACAAGGACATGTGGCAAGGAGCCAGGAATCTATCGGGGATCAGCTCATCGGAGAATCGGTTTGCGAGGACATAAAACTCTCGCATACTGGAATCGCGATCCACGATTTCCCGACAAGATATTTAAGCCATCCATTCGCGGGGACACATGGACGAAGATCCTAATGAGTCGGCGTTCGGGACATCGGGGTTTCCAGTGCCGTGGAATTCGAGCACAACAAAATCGCGAAACGTGATTTCCCAATTTGATCAGAGCCGTTGATCTGAAGAACACGTGGAGAGAGATTCCGAGGAGTCGACGTTCGACATTTTGGGATTTCCGGAGTCGAGTGCATTTTGTAAGTTGAAATTGCGATACGTGATTTCCCGATAGGATTTAGACCGGTAGTGGAGGACAGGTGTCGGAGGATTGAGCCTTGTCTTGAGAAGAGGACAGGTGACATCGGAGATTGGGGATCGGAGATTCCAGGAGTGCGAGTTCTTTGCATTTCAAATCCCTGAAGTGCAAAATCCTGATAAGGGGGAAGGACACGGTCACGTGGGTCGGCAGGTCACATGAGAGAGATTTATCCTGGGGGCTAAAGGGTGCAGGAGGTGCCGTCGGAGTTCGGGAATCGGGGATACAAGAGGTAAGGAACTTACGACCTCTCAAGTGTCGATTTCCTGACGAGAGTTTTCCCGATAGAAGCAGAGAACATGTGAGTGAAGGTTCATCGGGTTTCGGGGTTTTACAATTCCCGTTTTTTTCCCGAGTGCAAGACTCGCGGTCCCGCGAGGTCCGATTCCCCGATATAACACAGGGGAGTCATAAGGAGAATATTCTGTGGGTGCAGAAAAGTCTCGGTAAGGGATTTGAAGAACCTCTTTTGTTCTTCAGGCCTAGGGAAGAGAAGGTCCTGGTGAGAGCAGACGTGCCCTGGGTGGCGTTTGCGTCAAGTGGTATCGGATCATAGAAAAGCTTCTTTGCTTTCTATAGCAGAGGACAAGCGGAGTACACCATGCCGCCAAGGAGAAGAAATAGACAATCACTCGATCCAGAGGAGGAAAGAGAAATGTCCAGAGAAAGAGGTAGGAAAGGACAAAATTCAGACATGGAAAGAGGAATGCGTAATCTTCGTGCCAGAATGGAAGACATGGAGATAAGAGAAAGGCGAAGAGATGATACAGGAGATATCAGTGAATCAGAACCTGAAGGTGATGTTGGACGAGAAGAAGAAGAAATCCCAGTAGAAGATGCAGCTAACAAGCGTTTAATTAAGGCTATCACTCAGATGAGTTCAAAAACAAAGATGGACATTCCGGCTTATGAAGGGAGTCTGGATGCAAAAGAGTTGCTAGACTGGATTAGAGCTCTTGACACTTACTTCGATTATGAAGATATCGAAGATGATAAGAAGGTCAGACATGCTGTCACAAGATTAAAAGGACATGCAGCATTATGGTGGGATGAATTGCAAGCTGACAGGCGTTGCCAAGGCAAGCAGAAAATTAAGAGCTGGGACAGGATGATTGCAAAGATGAAGGCAAAATTCATTCCAAGGGACTATCAAATTTCTCTGTTTAGGGGGATGCAGAACCTGAGACAGAAGATGATGACAGTGAAAGAGTACACCGAGGAATTTTACAGGTTGAACATTAGAGCAGGTCATCGTGAAAGCAATGACGAAAAGGTAGCCAGGTATATGAATGGCCTGAGGTGTGAAATTCAGGATGAACTAAATTTGGCCACCATCCAAACGGTAGAGGATGCTTACCAATTGGATCTGAAAGCTGAGGAGAAGCTAAGTCGTAAACAAAGTGAGAGGGGACGAGGTAGAAGTCATCCCAGAGGAAAAGCAGTTGCCCAGGAAAGGATCCAGAAGCCCAAAGAAGAATGGAAAAAACCTCAGACTCAGACAGAGAGAGGTGGAACCTCACAAAGAGGGCGATATGCTGAGAAAAAAGGACAACAACCTGAGAAAAGGGGAGGATATGCTGATAATAATAGATTTCCTCGTACCAGGGGTAGAGGAAGAGGCAGAGGTGGAGTCATTACATGCTACACATGTGGAAAGGAGGGGCACAAGCAGTCGACTGTCCAGATAGGAAGAAGGATGGAGGAGAGACTCATATCGCCGAGGCACAAAGGCAAGATGTTGAGGCAGAGTACGCTGAGGGCGGAAGATCGCTGGTGATGCGAAAAGTCCTTTTGACGCCAGAAAATGGGATGGAGAACTCAACATAGAGGAATAGTATTTTTAGGACTTCTTGCAAGACCAAAGGTTGGGCGTGCAAGGTCATCGTGGACAGTGGAAGCACAGACAATCTCGTTTCAACCGATATGGTGGAGAGGCTGGAGTTGGAGACAACCGATCACCCGAATCCATACAAAGTTTCATGGCTACAGAAGGGACATCAAGTAAATGTCACTAGACAATGCTTAGTCAACATTAAGATAGGAGGGTATAATGATAGAATTTTATGTGATGTTATTCCTATGGATGTCTGCCATTTATTGTTGGGTAGACCATGGCAATATGATAGAAATGTAATTCATGATGGAAAAAAAAATACATACACCCTGGAGAGGAATGGGAGGACTCATATGTTGTGTCCAATTGAAGATAAAGAGGTGAAACCGGAGGTAAGCAACAGAGTACTTCTCATGAGTGGGAAGGAACTTCTTACAGAAGTTAAGAAGAAGGAGGATCCACAATTCTTTGTGGTCAGAAAACCGAGAATTGTTCTGACTAGCACAAGAGTGGACGATTTTCCAGAAGAAGTTCAGGAACTGCTGGAAAAGTTCATTTATATTGTAATGGACGAACTACCTCGATCATTGCCACCGATGAGGAGCGTGAGCCATCACATTGATCTCATACCAGGGGATAGTTTACCAAACAAATCCCTGTACAGGTTGACACCGTAGGAGAATGAAGAAGTTAAAAGACAAGTCCAGGAGTTGTTGGACAAAGGCTTGATCAGGGAAAGTTTGAGTCTGTGTGTTGTTCCAACAGTACTCAGTCCGAAGAAAGATGGAGGCTGGAGGATGTGCATTGATTCGAGAGCCATCAACAAGATAACTATCATGTGTAGATTCCCATTGCCAAGAATGGATGATTTGATGGATTGCTTAAGTGGAGCAATTTTTTTTTCAAAGATAGATTTGAAGAGTGGATATCATCAGATTCGTATGAGAGAAGGTGACGAATGGAAAACAACATTCAAGACAAACGAAGGTTTGTACGAATGGCTTGTCATGTCGTTTGGCTTGACGAATGCACCAAGTACCTTTATGAGGTTGATGAATGAAGTTCTGAAGGAGTTCATTGGGAAATTTGTCATCGTATATCTGGATGACATATTGGTCTTCAACAAGACAAAAGCTGAACACTTGAAGCATTTAGCTATTGTGATGAAGAGATTACAACAGGAGAAGCTGTTGATTAACATGAAGAAGTCCTCATTCCTGAAGACATAACTCATTTATTTAGGGTTTGTTATATCTGCAAATGAGTTGAGGATGGATCCAGATAAGGTGGAGGTAATCAAGAATTGGCCATCACCAAGGAACATATTTGAGGTGAGGAGTTTTCATGGGTTGGCTAGTTTCTACCAAAAATTCATTAGAAATTTCAATGGAATTAGTGCAGCAATGATGGATACAGTGAAGAAAAGACATAAATATTTTCACTAGACGGAAGAGGCTGAGAAGAGTTTCAATTTGTTGAAACGAAAGATTACAGCGCAACCAATCCTGGTGTTGTCAGATTTTCAAAAGACATTCCAGGTGAAATGTGATGCAAGCGGGTTTGCAATTGGAGCGGTCCTGAGTCAGGAAGATAGGCCGTTTGCATATTTTAGCGAGAAGCTGAATGAAGCGAAGGAGAAATACTCCACATATGATAAAGAATTCTATGCCATCATACAGGCATTGAAGAAGTGGAGGCACTATTTGATTCCGAAGGAATTTGTTTTATATAGTGATAACCATGCATTACAATATGTGACTCARCAAGAAAAGTTGAATCARAGGCATGYTAAATGGGTAGAATACATGCAAAATTTCACTTTTGTAATAAAACATATTTCTGGTACTGCTAACAAAGTTGTTGATGCTTTGAGCAGGAAAAGTTTGATGTTGCAGGAGTTCAAAGTCAGGACGTTGGGCTTTGATGATATTAAGGACATGTATGCAAATGATTTAGACTTCAAGGAAGCTGATAAAGCAGCTGAGAATCCAGTTCTCGGAGACAGGAGTCAGTGGATGGAGTATGTGATCCAGGACGGATTGTTGTTCCAGGGCAATCAACTGTGTATTCCAAATTGCTCCATGAGAGGGAACTTGTTGAAGGAAAAGCACAATGGAGGATTGGCCGGACATTTTGGCCATGATAAGACATTTTCTAAGCTGAGCGAGTCATACTTTTGGCCAGGAATGCAGTCAGAAGTCAAGAAATTTGTGGACAGATGCAAGATTTTCCAGCATTCAAAGGGAAGGAAACATAATGCGGATTTTTATCAACCCTTTCCCATACCCGAGAGGTCGTGGGACGAAATTAGCATGGATTTTATATTGGGATTGCCAAGAACACAAAGGGGTGTTGATTCAATCTTTGTGGTAGTTGACAGGTTTTCTAAAATGGCACATTTTATTCCATGCCAGAAGACCGGCGATGCGACTCACATCGCAAATTTGTTTTTCAAGGAAATTTTTCGACTCCATGGATTGCCAAAAAGCATAGTCTCAGACAGGGACACAAAATTCATAGGGAATTTCTGGAGAACCTTGTGGAAGAAGATCGGAACTAATTTGATGTTTAGTTCTTCTTATCATCCTCAGACGGATGGACAAATAGAAGTGGTCAACAGAAGTATGGGAGATTTGTTGAGGAGCTTGGTGACAGAGCACCATAGCAGCTAGGATAGCATATTACCGCAGGCAGAGTTTGCTTACAATGACTCAGTAAATCGGAGCACAGGGAAAAGTCCATTTCAGATTATATATGGAATGCAGCTGAGAGGAGTTTCTGAACTGAGGGATTCAGAACAAACTGATACTAGCAGCGCTAGTGTAGGAGAATTCACTGAAGCAATGAAAGAGCTTCAGAGTCAGGTAAAATAACGACTATTGAAGTCAAGTCAGGAGTACAAACGCAGAGAAGATCAACACTGGAGACAACTTCAGTTTGAAGTTGGTGATCTGGTTCTGGCACATTTGAGGAAAGAAAGGTTCCCGAGGGGAACATACAACAAGCTGAAGATGAAGAAAATTGGGCCATGTAAGGTCTTGAAGAAGATGGGACAAAATGCTTATGAAATTGAGTTACCAGATGGTATTGGAATATCTCTGATATTTAATGTTTCGGATCTATATCCATATAAAGCTGATGAAGTAGGAGCAGAAGGTGAGGATCAACTAGAGGTCTAGTGGCAGAAGCAGATGCCAGTCCCAGAGAAGCCACAGATGGAGAAGATACTGAACAAACGAGTGGGTAAGAAAACCAGGAGGAAAGAATATTTTGAATATTTAGTTAAGTGGAAGGGTCATCCAGTTGAAGATTCCAGCTGGGAGACTGAAGCAAAGATTCATAAGCATGGACATACCATGCAGGAATTCATGGACAGGAGCCCATGCAAATTTTCAAGTGAGGGAGTATGATGCAGGAGCATCCCTCACGACAAGCAACCAACGTGAAAGTGGAAGTCAGCTGGAAGACGTCCAACGCAAGTTTTCGAATTTTCAAAATTTGCCCTTGGAGTTGACGCGCTGAACATAAATGAGACCATTTATTTTAGGCGCCTTGGAAAGAATGTAATCAAACCTCGATCCATACTCTCTCGTCTGAGATAATCAGAGGCATTTATAGTAGTAGTTGCAGGTAGATAGAATTAAATTCTAGATTAGATAGTTCTAGAAGGAAGAGGGAAAACCGACTATAGACACCCTCATTTGGATGATTGTAAGAGAAGAACTAGATAGATTATTATCAAGGAAGAGCATAGGAGAATAGAGAGAGTCGTAGAAGACATCCATGTACAGATCATGAATTAATAGAAGAAGTTGACTCAGATTCATGGCTGTTGTGTTATTCTCCATATATGTGGGTTAATTGCTCTGAGTATTACTTCCTGTATGCATTTGGTATGCTGTATATGTGAATGAATTCATGTGTTAAAATAGAAGTCTGAGAGAAGGTGAAGTGAGGTACAACTGTTTTCTCTTTGAGCAAGGGTTCCTGGAAGGAGTGCAGTTGAGTCACCCGCAAGGAGTGCGTTGGCAGAAGGCTCGGGAGTTAAACTTTTTTTCTCAGAACCCTCAGAAGTGAAAGTGGGTTACTAAGACTGTTGCTGCAGGAGTGCGCAGGGTCTAGAGGATTCAACACTCAGGAAGTTGTTGAATGCCGAGCACAAAGAAGGCGCACAAGTTCCTCTGAATAAACAGAGTGGAAGGAAGCTCAAGAGACATAGCACCTTCGTGATATCATTACTGGAGACTGCACAGGAGGATTATGTGCCAAGAAGTCCTCAAGATAGGAGAAAGGGAATCGACGGTCAAGATCTCGTAGAGGAGGTCGACAGGACCCTGTCAACCGTTGAATTTATTGAAGAAGTGGAGAGGTTACGGTCGCGCTGGGAGTTCAAGCTCCAGGGGTCGTGAACCGTCAGATCATGGACCAGTCACCCGTCGGTCACTAGATCCCAGAAAGTTGCGCAGGGGTTAAGTTCCGAGGCGGAGAAGAAGTTCTAGAGGAGCCATCGGGACATTTGGCCATCGGGGTTTTGACCGGGACACGTGGCAAGGAGCCAGGAATCCATCGGGGATCAGCTCATCGGAGAATCGGTTTGCGAGGATATAAAACTCTCGCATACTGGAATCGCGATCCGCGATTTCCCGACAGGAGATTTAAGCCGTCCATTCGTGGGGACACGTGGACGAAGATCCTGACGAGTCGGCGTTCGGGACATCGGGGTTTCCAGTGCTGTGGAATTCGAGCACAACAAAATCGCGAAACATGATTTCCCGATTTGATCAGAGCCGTTGATCTGAAGGACACGTGGAGAGAGATTCCGAGGAGTCGGGGTTCGACATTTCAGGATTTCCGGAGTCGAGTGCATTTTGTAAGTTGAAATCACGATACACGATTTCCCGATAGGATTTAGACCGGTAGTGGAGGACAGGTGTCGGAGGATTTAGCCTTGTCTTGAGAAGAGGACAGGTGGCATCGGAGATCAAGGATCGGAGATTCCAGGAGTGCGAGTTCTTCGCATTTCAAATCCATGAAGTGCGAAATCCCGATAAGGGGGAAGGACACGGTCACGTGGGTCGGCAGGTCACATGAGAGAGATTTAGCCTGGGGGCTAAAGGGTGCAGGAGGTGCCGTCGGAGTTCGGGAATCGGGGATACAAGAGGTAAGGAACTTACGACCTCGCAAGTGTCGATTTCTCGACGAGAGTTTTCCCAATAGAAGCAGAGAACACGTGAGTGAAGGTTCATCAGGTTTCGAGATTTTACAATTCCCGTTTTTTTCCCGAGTGCAGGACTCGCGGTCCTGCGAGGTCCAATTCCCCGATATAACACAGGGGAGTCATAAGGAGAATATTCTGTGGGTGCAGAAAAGTCCCGGTAAGGGATTTGAAGAACCTCTTTTGTTCTTCGGGCCTTGGGAAGAGAAGGTCCTGGTGAGAGCAGACGTGCCCTGGGTGGCGTTTGCGTCACTATAGCACTTAAGAGATTGTTTATCATTCTAATTTTTTTGTTGTTGTTTATCATCTTGTTGTATGTATCCTTGATAACAATGACCCCCCCCCTGCCTCCAAATAGTCTCCTACCATGACCTATGTTACTATTTTCAAATCTAGCAGACTCTCCTATAGGTTTATGCTCTTTTTGTGCAAGACACAAAGTCTAAACTGTGGAAGTGTAAAAAGATTCCTTCTTCCCAAAATCTTTCTCTCTTTCAACAATTTTGTCTACAAGAGTATCAAAAGTCATGGATTTCATCTATCCACTAGCTTGAAGAGACTCTAATTAGTGTGAATAGGTAGGATATAGGGATTTAATAAATGCAGTGAGTTGTAAATCAACTTTGACACCAGTTGAGTCAATATCATGAAAAAGAGATTTAATTTCAGAAGCTAACTTCATGGAATTATTATCTTTTAGTTCCACATTGAACAACTTAATCAACAATTGTATAATCTCAATCTATGAATGTGAGTCATAAAGATATTTTAATTTCTGTAATGATTTAAATGTTGTGGTGCTAGAAATAATATGTCTACTTACCTCTTCAGTGACTGAGGCAGAAATTAAAGCATGTGCCTTTTTATCTTTACTCTTCCAAATTGTAAGTTGTCTGGCATTTGTAGGTTTCTCTGGGTCATTGTCATTCTTTAATTTGACCTTGGTTGCTGAACAACGACTCTGTAGACTGCTCACAACGACTCCTGGTATATTCTTTCAATCACAGAGACCTTTCTGAAACCAACGACAAGGGAAAAAAAATTATAAAGAAAGAAAGTGGGGAGTTTTAAAACTAGAGAGAAATTTCTAGATCGACGACAAGAAATAAATGTCCTAGCCACAGAGGGAGAAATTTCCAAATCAGTGGAAGGAAATAAATGTCCTAGCGGCAGAGGGAGAAATTTCCAGATCATTGGCAAGAAATAAATGTCCATGCGGCAGAGGATCCTGACAAAATAGCATGGAGTTTAAAAAAAATGTGGCTCTGATAGCACTGTACATAGGCTCGTGAATAAAATCCATCGTAGTAATTATCATTCATGTTTAAATCATACAAATAGTTGAAAATAAGTGAGACGGTTCAGTAACTAAATAATAGAAAAATAAACTAAATAGAAACTATATGTAACTGTTAACTAACACAGTCTCGTACAGTCCCATAAGATTAGTTAATAAAAACAATTGTCATCATAACAAAGATGCCAAGAACTAAATTTTGCTCAAGCACCTTGGAAATTGATGAAGATCAACAATTACTCTATGATTACATACAATCTTTGGAGGATAAAAATAAAGAAGAGCCACAACCATCAACAACAAAGAAGACCAAGGTACTAGAAGAGTTATGATCATGGATGAAGAGGAAGAATATGTCTCCACCGAGGATGAAATTGAAGAAATTATAAAGAATATACCTCAAAAGGATACGGGTAAAGCTCCCATGGCTACTAGTGAAGAAACCTTGGAGAAAAAGAAAAAAAATGAGAAAGATTATTGAAGAGATGCAAGTTCTAGAGAGGTATATAAAGACACAAAATGAATTACTCACAAGGCATAGTTTGACCTTGGTGGAGGAGAATGAGAAGCTTCGAGAAGAAAATGTAATGGTTTCCAAGAATGCTAACGTTTAGTATCAGAAAAAGAAGGAACTCAAAGCTAAAAACATGAGCCTCAAGGTAAACATACTCATGAACAAACCAAAGCAAGAGGGACATACATCACAATCAACACCAAAGGATAATGTGGATTTCATTTTGCAGACAAAAAAAGCACTCTGACAATGATAGTTTTGAGCATGGGATAGTGGCATGGTTTTGAAGCCTGAGGGCATGCTCCATCTTAAGTTTGGGAGAGATGTCAATGATTTGTTTTGGTTAAATTTTTCTATAATTAAAAACCATATCTCAGCCTTAGAAAAAACATTTTGTATCACTTTTGTCACCTTTTAAACATATTTTTGCCAATAAAATGTTCCCAAAGGTATTTTGTTATTTATTTTTAATTTTTTTAAAAATCATGAAATTGTTGCACTGTAAAATCAATTTACCATATTTTTACTAGGCATTATCAAATCTTGTAAATGTTAATTTATTTTCATACTTGCAGGCCAGCTGGGAAAAAATGGAGACATGGGTTTTTTCTCCCATGATCCCAAGATGGTGAAATACCCCTTGGTTCAGTAAAAACCCATGTAGAAGGGTCTGGTCAACGAGGGCAATTTCAAGGGAAAAACGTAGAACAATCCACTAAATCCACCCATATTTGATTTCGCCTGATGTCTTCCATAATATGAGCTTGGGATGAGGTCAAATTAATCGAAATGAAATCTCATAATAACTTATGGTTGGAAACAAAGAATATTTTTTGAAATTAGTTTCATATTTTGTGTATAAAGCAAGGAAAATCAAACTTGATAGGTATCCCTTTTTTCAAATCAAAACTCTTGAGAATTATTTTGTGAGTTTGGTATTCAAAAGATTCAGTCTTGGAGCTTTGATTTTAGCTTCCATTTCATCAATAAATGTAGCCTTTGTAATTTTCCATTGACTGGTAGCTTCTAATGTACAATCCAAGGAGTGGACGGCCCCCACAGTCTCATCCTGTACATTTATTTTATTTGGTGTTCATATCTATAGATGTTGGCATATATTTTTGTATGTTTTATTTTCATACTCATGCAAACAACCCTTTACTTTCTTGATATTTAGCCTTCTTGTACATAATTTCAATTTCATTCTTTTACTTGTCCATACTTGTCCATAATGTGTTGTTTTAAATTATTAGTCTTATTGTTTTATTATTTGCAATTTCATTCTTTTACTTGTCCATACTTGTCCATAACTTCTTGTTTTAAATTATTAGTCTTATTGTTTTACTATTTACCATAGATTTAGAGTTATTCATGAACAAATTAAGTTTTCTTTCCATAGAATAATTATTGCTTTCAAGAGACAAGTTTAGTATTGCATGGTTAAGTAAATGATTGAGTCTAACAGAGTATTGTTGCAATTCCTTGAGCCACCTAAGGGAGTGAGACAAAGGCTCTACAACCATATTTTCTACCAGTAGGGACCCTAATGCATGCTTAATCAACCAATTTAAACTTGAATCAATTATGTTTACTTTCCTTAAACTAATTTTATATTCATGTGTACATAGAATTTCTTCCTCAACCAATAACCTACATAAGTGAAAAGAGAACTATTGTGTGGGCCTTTCTCAAGGAATATTTCATCTCACAACCTTATATTCTGCATATGTAAGCTTTTGTAGTCTAGGTTGGGAAGATTAGTTACTTTCTTGTTGGATTGATTAATTAGAATTTTTATTTACATTGCAATAGTTTGGAGTGATTAAAACTTCTTATTCAACCAAAAACCTACGTCAGTGAATGGATAATGATTGTGAGGGCCTTCACAACAGGCATACTACACCTCACAACCTTTTATTTTTCTAGTGTAGGCTCAAGTAGTCTAGGTTGATAACATTAGTTACTTTCTTGTTGGATTGATTTAGTAAAAAATTTCATTACATTGCAATAGTTTAAGTAAAGAAAAAATTTATTTTTTAAGGAAATTGGTAGCCTTCACATACAGTGTGTGACATCTCACAAGTTTACAGACTCTCGGATCAATAATTTAATTTCCTAATTTATGCAAGTAAATTAGTCCCAACAACTAGTACCAAGATTTATATATTTTGGATAATCATGTGTACTGATATTGATTTTTTGTGTCTCTTGAACCTTCCTAATATATGGTTTGTATTTTGTATCCAAGATCTTTGTTTTATCATCTCTTGTAAAAATAGATTCCAAACTGACATAATTCTTAGGAGAGAGTACAATACTTTGATCATGAATTTAATTTTGACAATCTTGGCTTTCTTATGAATCACCTGATAACGTTGAGTCGTGTTCTGTGAGGAAGATTGCAATGTGCTCATCATTTTCAAAAACTTTCCAATTCTCTTGATTATCAGGTATTGAAGGATGAAACATTTTCTTGACATGAAAAGTACTTTGATTTTGAGAATATGAATTGAAGAGAGATGCAACTACTACCAATCAATCAACTTTTTTATTATTTTCTTGAGGAAAAAAATAAATATTAAAGGAATTAAATGAATCTATGATTTCACACACTCTCCTCACATAATGTTTCAATATTTATTTCTTGATTATGTATTTTTTGTTGATATGATTGATAACCAATTTTGAATCACTAGTCACCACCAGATTTTTGACTTGCATTTGAAGGATAAGGATCATTCCTTCGATCAATGCTTCATATTATGTTGTATTGTTGGTACAAGAGAACTCTAATATTATTGAAAGTGGGTAAATACTAGATTGGGGACTTTTGAAAATAATACCAACTCCAATTCCATACTTGGAAAAAGAACCGTCAAATGACATTTTCCAAAAACCTTGGAAATAATTTTCTTCATTTTTCTTAGGTGAATTTAGTTGTTCTGTACTGAAAACAACATAATTCCCAATTCCAAATCTACATAATTTTGCATCATTTCAGTTTCATTTTTCTTAAATGGTATTGGTGTTGAGGAAAAAGGCATGAAGAACCTCACTCACACATTTTCGGATCCTGCTAGGCTAAAACAAGATAGTTAGGAATGTTACTCGGGGTTTATAGCCTTAAAATTAAAACAATCAATTGATCCACAAGCAATATATACAAGAGACCAAGGATGGTTTTATTTATTATATGTAACTTTGTGAAGAGAAGAAAGTAAAGATATACATGAGTGTGTACATGGACAAAGAGACAAGGATAAAAAGAATCTAAAAATATCATTTAAGATACACATGTGAGACAAAAATCATCCATCTGATTTCTTGATATTGATTTCATTATGAGATACAAAGAAAAAATTATCTTTACAAACCCCTATGAGGGTGGGGACCAAAGTCAAATTTAGAAGTCTTTGATGTGAACCATACAAAAAGAATCTGACAACAAAAGAAAACTAAAGCTAGGGATCTGGATCAACTTTCCATAAAAGTGTTGATATTATGGTAGCTACGTGAGGTATTAACCTCTATGTGTAACCTTTGACGAGACTAGAATATTTTGGGAAGAAAGAGAAACCCTAAACAAATGTGTATAAACCCTAGAAAACATGTTGGATCAATAAGAGAATTAATATTTAAATGTTAACCTCTAAAATAAGAAGTCGACCTGGACATGTGATAATGAGCACTATAAATAAGAGGGCACTAGAGCTCATTTGTCTTTCACACTCTCACAACTGCATAAAACTAGTGGTGCGCAATTTTGGAGAGGGAGTGAAGATGCAACTATTGCAACTAGGATTTTGATTTTTGGTTATGGTTGGACTTTCTACTTGTTTATGGTTTGGATTCTTTTCTTGGTACGCTAGCCTTGGGGAGAGATACACTATCTTGGTTGGCTATTGGTTTTAAGGTTTGCTTCCAGAATTATTCTGTCTGTAAAGGTTAAAGGTGCTCGGGGGTGGCTTCAGTCTATGGTTGGGTGAAAATATTTCTATATTGTCTATGGAAAAATGATCACATATCTTTATTTCTAATAGGTTATGGGCCCACACTATCTTCAGACAGTCTAACCACTAGAAGATAGATTGGGAAGTTATTTGTTAAGCTCGGTGTGGCACTAGTTATAGTTGCAGCTAGGTTTTCTGATTATGCAACTGCAACAAACCCTAACCCTTGTGTTTGGGAACTTATGATGAAAATTTTGACCCAATTCATTAACATCCTAGTGCGCCCTAGCCTAGCTCACCTCTTGGTAATCTCATCTAGAAAAAATGCCAGGTTTAAATTTTTGGTCAAAGTAAAAGTCAATGGTTGACTCATCAAATTCAAAGTTAAAGGTTGAATTCTGGTCAAATTGATTGAGTGGTCAAAGTTTAAATTTTAGAGTTTCTAGCTTGTTCTAACCATTGAATCTTCTGATTGAATTTCTAATCTCTTCTTTTCAAGATAGTATCTAGTTTCAGATTGGAAGACAAGTTGAATGATGCTACAAGGTTTCAAAGGTATGCACTTGTATATTCTATTTAAGTTATATCATCTATAAAAACATGAGTTTGTTTGCACGAAAAGTAATAGAGATATTTTCCAAGCTATAATCTTGGATTCAGTGCATTCATAAGAACAAGTGCACCCTCCATAGCAATTGAGGCTTCAAGTTATAGGTACCCTTGTGATGAACAATCCTTATAGAAGCTATCATAAAAGAATTTTATAAGGTTGAAAAAAATTCCACATGGGAAGAAATCAGAACATATAGAAACAAACTTAAAGAGACTTAAAGGAGTTAGAATTGAAGGAAGTCGGGAGTCCCATTCTAATCCATGAATACTATCAGGGATTTCAGGGATTAGGAGGGAGATAATCCATGGAGTCATGCCTGAAGGAGGAATCCCCAATGATATGATCCACTAAATAATCCATGAATACTATGAATCATCTTTCCATGTTCTTCATTACAAGTAGCTGCCATGATAAGAAACATGTGTTCAACATGACTCTAGAAGAATTCTTCTTCGAAAAGAAGCCTTAAATATCCTTGGTTTTCCATCTACATTTATGTTCCTATGGTGGAAGGAAAAATTTGGAGCCTTCAGGAAAGAAGGGCATGTAATCTATAGAATATTCCATGGACTCCAACATTGAAGAGAAACATGAGGAAGAACACGAATATTCCAAGAAAGAAAGAAAATTCAAAACAACTGATTGAACCAGTTTGAACCCACGAGAAGGAGTCAAGAAGAAGAAATGGAAGGAAGTTATGATGAATAACAATGTATGTGAGAAATTTTTAAAAATACTTAAGCATTGATAGATACAAGGTGAGACTCAGGGCTAGAGGGTTCTCCTAGAAGGAGGGAGGAGACTATGTTGGCAACTTGTTCTAGTAACTAGACATACCTCTACCTGAACCATTATATCTTTTGTAGTATCCATGAGTTGGATTTTACATCAGATGAATGTAAAGGATGTTCTTCTCAAACAAATTAATTGAAGAAGAAGTGTATGTAGAGAAACCTCAAGGTTTTGAGGTGTACTAGAAAGAGACCCTTATATGAAGATGGAAGAAGACCTTGTATGGATTCAAGCAAACTTGGTGTAGAGCCTCTCATGTATAGTAGAAGCGTGGTGAAAACTTCCTATGACAGAGGAAGTATATTGAAATGGTTCTTCAGAAGTCTGGGATGACGGATTGCAAATCCATGGAAAGCTCCCATGATGAAAAATTTGAGGAATTTGAGAAACTCTGATCCAGTAGAACCATCTATGTATCGACAATTGATTGGCTTGTTAATGTACTTGGAGAATACTTAGACAGATATTTGCTTTGTGGGATGCTTGAGTTACGATACACAACTGCATGGATTTATTGATTCATATTCGGCATGGAGTGGAGTTGACCGAAGAATTGCTACTTGGACATGTTTCAGTTTGGGATTTGCCACGATGTCATGGGATAGCAGGAAATAGAAGTATGCTACACTCAACACTGCAAAAGAAGAGTATATAGCAAATTGTGATGCTTGTAAGGAAGCAGTGTGGCTTCGTAAGCTGGTTTCTGGATTGTTTTATCAAGTGTTGGATTCAACTGTGATATATTGTGATAATCAAAGTTGTATGAAGCTTTCATAGAACCCACTGTTCCATGACAGGTCGAAGCATATTGAGATCAAGTATTACTTTCTCCATGATAGAGTCTATAGGGGAGAAGTGGTTCTCTAGTATATCTTAAAAAATGAGCAGATAACAGATATTTTGGAAAATCCTTTGTCCATGATGAAATTTTTTCCTACTTAAGGGACAAGATGGTACTCGTAGAGATGATTTCCTTATTGGAAAAGGGAGTGATTACTCCCAGTTTGGGAGGGAGAATTCATATGTTATTGATATATGGGTAGTCATTTTCCTGTTTGGAAAATGGTCCAAGTTGGGTAGTCACCTTCTTGTCCAGAAAGTGGCCCAAGATTTATGACGGATAGGCATTTTCCAGTTCAAAAAATGGTCCAAATCAGACAGTCATTTTTGTAATGAAAATGGTATAATAGATTGTTGATGTACCATAGACAGTGATTCCCCTTGTGGCCAGTGTGGGGGAATGTTCTAGGATAGTCATTATTATTGGAAGTCACTTTGAGTAGTGGTCAAGAAGAATGGTCCGCCTCTCCGGGAAGTCATTCTTTCAAATTTCACAGTTGTGAGCAGTTTCGAAGAATAGTCCATTATAGGAGGTTGGTGCAGGACAGTCATTTCCATTAGGAAATGGTCTGTATAGTCATTCCCTAGGGTAGACTCATTCTCTCCAGGTTTCACTGTGATTAGTTCTGGAAGAATGGCCTAGTTAGGTGAATTGTCCAGGTTCAACAATCAGGGACATGCATTCCCTAGGGAAGACTCATTCTCTCCAGGTTGCACTATGATTAATGTCAGAGGAATGGCCCAGTTAGGTGAATGGTCTAGGCTCATAAATCAGGGATATTTATTCTTCTATGCTTGGGAATAATAGTCCAGATAGCCCATGGCTGATGTTTTACTTTCTAAGGGAAGATTCTCTTCCAGATCTCATATATTGAGTGGAAGAATGGCCCATATGAATCAGTTTGTATCATGATATTGTTATGCAGGTTGATATCAGATGATATAATTGTTGTGGAAAATGTATGTGTCTGGAAAGTAGTTGTATTCTATTGTGGTGGATGTGTCCCACTGGTTGTGACTATGTGTCATTGGTTAGTAGTTGTGTGCTACTAGGAGTGTTTGTGTACCACTGGATGGTAGTTGTATACTACTATTAATAGACATAGGTGCATTCTATTGGATGGCATTATAGCAGCATTATGCTACTATCTGAGTTCCATGGATACTATCACTAGTGTTGGAGTTGATTTCCAACTAGATGGATAGTCAATGTACTAGTGGACAGACATTCTCTAGGTGGAGAATGGTCGAGACAGAACAGATTGTTGGTGGATAGGAATTCTTTTTGTGGAGAATGGTCTAGGTTATTAGTTTTTTGATGTATCATGGATAGGTATTTTCCTAAGGCACAAATTGTGGCTCGATTAGGAAAATGGTTAAGGACCAATATTTTCTAAGGCATATAGGTAGAGATGGATCTCTATGGTACATATGAACTGATTAGAAAATAGTCTGAGACTTCCATTCCTATAGGAATGGTCTCTGTATCCCATGGTGTGGCTTTCAACATCTGTTGGGACAATCATTCTTCTAGGACGTATGTCCATATTAAAGGAATGGTCTTTATATCACTATGTGGAGTGAGTGAATTATTCATAATCATGCCTAATTATTTAGGTGGAGTATGGATTCAAGAGATGATGCAATTGATGTTATCAGATGATAATGATTGTGGTGATGTTGCTCATGATTTTATCTACACGATCATGAGATATCCTATGTGGCTATGTTGATGCTACTGGTTGAATGGTCGGTTTGTTCTCAAGAACATTGCATTTAATACCTCCCTAACTAGGAGGGAGTGTTGATATTATGGTATATGTGGGAGGTATTAACCTCTACATGTAACCTTTGACCAGACTAGAATATTCCAGGAAGCAAGAGAAACCCTAAACAGATGTGTAGAAACCCTAGAAAACATGTCATATCAATAAAAGAATTTAGATTTAAGTGTTAACCTCTAAAATAATAAGTCAACCTAGACAGGTGAAAAAGATAACTATAAATAAGAGGGCGTGTAACAACCCATCCATTACGAAAAAAATCGAAACACAAGAGGAATTTTTTTTTTCTTTTAATGTTGTGTTAGGAAAAATAAATCACAATTTAATAACAACATAAATAAATGGAACAACATTAATGCGTTAACAATGAACACGAAGCAAGACGAAACATCATTGCCATGAATGATGATCACATATTGACACAGTATCACAATAAAAAGCGGCCCATAATCAGAGCGTTTATACAATTAATCCTGACGCAATTACAGTACGACTCAACGCTCACTCTGCTCAGGGACAATCATCCAATAACATAATGAATCATAATGATTGGCAAACATACATTCCATCAATCCATCATTACTAAAACATCAAATAATCCACGTGCTAGGGTAATCATTATTGTTATCAACCACCTCAACATTTAATTAATCGCGGTGCACAATACTTAACAATTTTTAGAAAAACACCCATCATGTTAAGTAATGGCGCAAGAGAACAAGTTGACACTAAGTCATATAACTACAAAACTCATGACACAGATAAGTTAACATTAAATTCTAAGTGCAAGGAAGACTAACGAAGCAATAACACACCCACCTAACAAGGCGCACAAGTAAATTCATTACTAAACTAGTCAACCATCACCATTAATGAAGGGTTCATGAGTAATCAAGATAAACATGTACATCCATCATTATTCTAATGCGAAAGAAATACCATTAATAAATCACCGCATAATCAAAGGCTCAAGGTAAACATTCATTTAAATTATGTTTACTTTTTTGGGGGGTGCCAAGGTACTACACATATATCCATCCACACAAACCTATATATATCATGGCATAGGAAAGTATCAATTACAATAAGGCGCAAATGAATAATCGATCAAACTTCCAGTATCAATATTATTACAAGGGCGCTAGAGAACCCATTACTTATTCAATACACATCAACAAATTTACAAGGCACAAGAGGTCCAATGTCTATAAAATCATTCATATTATAAGGAAACAGAAAATTGAAATGCCATGATCACAAACCCTTCTTGTGAAAGATAGGGGTTGATACCATGTAGAGAAATGGGACAACAGACATGGTTTCCACAACCCAAGGTCTATGTTGAGTGATCTATTTAATCAAGATACTAGTACACCAATAAATACATCGAACTTTCCCTTAAGATAGACACACTATCTTATCACACTAACAGATTTTGAGAAAATTTCTCAATATTTCAACCATTTATACTCAATTTAGAAACAATTTTGATGGATAAAATATCTCATCCAACTAAGATCTAACAACCTCTTAAAAACATGCGATAATAATAATAATCACTCTCAATAATCTCGGTTTCAACTCTAGATTGCAATGCCCAATACAATAATACTTGCAACCTATATTTAATTGCAAATTATCTCATTGTTAGGGAGGGCCTACCAAGATTCTACATTGTCAGGGATGTATGGACGATATAGAGACTGAAAGGAAAAATCAGGCATGTGAGGTAAAATTTGTTGATTAGGAGAAGCTGCAAAGATATCTAACCGACTAGCCATTGAATTCAAATCCCTATTAACATGAGTAATGTTGAAGGATAAAAGGTTTGAGATAAGCACCCAAGCAGTTTGGGAGTATCGTTCCATCAGCTTGTTGCTAGGAGAGAATATTTTTCTTATCAAGTTCACAATGAGCTCAGAATCTCTGAAAACTGAAAGGTGACCACAATCAAGATTAAGGGCGTTTTCAATGCCTAATAATAAAGCTTCGAACTTAGTGGCATTGCTTGTACAAGCAAACTCTAACCTGTAAGACAGATTATGAATTCTTCCTGCAAGGGAAACCAAAGTAATGCCAGCACCATTTCCTTCATTAGAGCTTGAACCATCAAAGTGCATAAGCCACATATCATCTTCTAAATCGATTCTTTCCAAAGGAATATTATTTTCTTTAGCAAAGATGGAGTACACTCTTAGGTCCTCTTCGATATAGTTTAGGCTAGATTGTGGAACACTCTCTATGTAGGGTGAAATTCTTCCTTCTCTAAAGACTATAATGTTCTTACCATTCCGAGGAATGGATAAATGTGTCCCATCGAGTGAGACATATCCACATGTTAAGGCTTACCAATCTCTTCCCAAGATAATTGAGTAATTGATTACATGCATATCAATGACTTGAATGTTGAGGGTTGTCCTTATCTCAGGATGAGCACATTAAACCAAGGTTACATCTTTAATCTAGACTATGGTTGTTTGTTGTAGACTATTATAGGAGAGAATGCTTTTGGCATTTTCATTGGTACAAGACAAGCCTAGATCTTCCATAATAATCTTCGACATCACACTTGGGCCAGAACCACCATAAATGAGGCAACAATGGGCGATCGTATTCATAATCTTTACAAAAATATAAGAAGGAGGTTTTTTTATAGGGAATCTAAAGTTATGTACACCTACTTTATTTATAGAAGAATCCTCTTCGTCTACCTCTTCAGAAATATTGGCTACAACAAAAGCTTTTCCTTCCATGAATTGTTTCATATGCATATGTTGTTCAGGGACGACAACCATGTCTAGAAGGGTTGCATCTGCTTTGATGTTGGCCAACTGATTCAAGATATTGTGTTTAGAAGAGGGGAGAGGAGGATTGATCTCTTGACTCTCAGGAACCTTAGAAACCTAGAGAGTAGTAGCGATTGAGGATGAGCTTGGGCCAGAAGAACTATGGGGAGTATCAAATTTTCCCTTAGGAGTATAGGCCTTGTTCGTAGTGTTGTTAACCATGACATCCTTTGGATCTGCAAAATATAGGACAACAATAGTATCTTCTGGTATTTTAAAAAATATCTTATCTCTGGCACTCTTCTTTACCTCACATGTGGTTTCCTCATGGTGTTCCTCGCAAAAGTTACACTAACTCCGAGGCAGGATAGCTTTAAGATGAAAAATGTTTTCAACCAGATTTCTAAAGGGGGGTGCAGAAGAGGATGAAGCTCTAGGGGTGAGAGGGGATACAATACCCTTCCGCTCAAACACTATCATACGGTTGTTCATATCTTGTACTGGCTGTAAAAGAGTGAACATGTTTGTCTGTCTAACTGATTCTCCCTAAGGAAGACCAGTTCTTTCAAGTTGTTCTTCATACTTTAAACATGTATGCAGAGCGGAACCGAGATTATCAATGGATTTTTCCTCAAGTCTATGATGGTAGGGAGAAGGCAATGCATGAAAGTAGCTTGGTTATGATGACAGATAAGTTTGGGGATTTGATTTTATAACTTGGTGAAACGCAAGTTAAAAGACTTGATGGTCTCACCATCCTTATAGGTGACATTATTGTATTCCCTTAACCTCTTGGAGGGGATTTTGGATTTCCCATAAGTGGATCAGAACCAATATATTAACTCCTCCCAAGTAGATAGAATCTTAGGAGGAAGGTCAAAGAAGTCGGCCGCAACTTTTCCTTCCAAGGAATTGACAAACAAGTGCATGCAAGTGTCATTGTCATTGGCCCCTATGTTATGACAAGCATTATAAAATTCCATCATGTGTTCATTTGTACTGACAATGTTATTTCCTGAAAACTTAGGCAGGTGCTCTTTAAACTTCGGAAGTGGACGAGTAGCAGGCACTAGGTTAAGAGGAGAGGACACATGCCACGGGGTAGTTGTGGCGTCTTCTTAGAACTGAAAAATCCCATACTTCTTAATGACTTTGGTGGGGTTCATGGTAGATTGTACAGGGATATGGTGGCTATACAAGCTACCAATCACTGATGACGATGAATATTGAAAAGATGGATCACTTCCAATGCCACCAGAGCCACCACTAGATTCCATCCCGTGGATGATAGATGAGGGAAAGAAAGACAAACTGGATGAATCAAATAAATTTCTCCTTAGAGTACTTTGTTGGGAAGATAACACAATGTTTCTTCTTCTTATTTCAGCAATAGGATTGATTTCAGGTGACAATCATCTTCTTCTTCTAGAAGTACGAGAATCTAAGGACATAAAAGAAAGGCCAAAACTGAATAATCAAAAGGTTACTGCTGATTTTTGGGATGTATACATATAGCTTCCAATTGTTCTTGAGCACTAATATCTCGTTCAATTGCTGCCCAATAACTCTTAATCTCGGCACGGGTGTTGGCAGTGTTTAAGATGGTATTAAACAGATTCAAAGCAATGTTGGTCTGGTCTTGAAGACCGGGCTCAATATTGGGCTTCCTTGCAACAAGAACAGTTATTAAGTATAAAAAAGTCAAAGAATCAATATTAGAAAATAAATATGTATCAATGAAAATCAAGTATAAAAATTAACTAGAGAGAAATTGAAGATCTCCCCAGTATGGTCGCCAAATAAATGTTGAGGAAAAGATATGAAATGATCTTACTCAATCATTTTCAAACTTTGTTTGGCTAAAGAAAAGTAGACGGAAATATCACCCTATGTTTATAGCCAACAAAAATAACATCCTAACTCACAAGTATTAATTACGAGTGCTTAGACTAGTCTTTATCAATTAAAAAAAGCTTGCTGGAAATTTACTTTTTATGCAATTTTTTGAACATATTAGTTGTTGAAATAAATGCAAATATAGAATTAAAGTCACCAAGATGATAATCAAGATATATGAGACATAAAGTAATCCTTTATTTCATTCAAATTCACCAAAGAGTCATTTTATTTACAAAATTTCATGCAAAAAATTTGGACCAAAGTCAAACTTAGACATCCTCGATGAAACATACAAAAGGACCTCTGACAGAAAACCAAAACTAAACTCTAAAAGTTGGATCAACTTGCCACAAATTGTTTCCCACTCGTCTCTGCACAATAGCCTTTGCCAGTCATGAAAACTAATTCACAAACAGACAAGCCTACACAGACTATCAAAGATAGATCAACACCTCTAAAAAACAAGTGTCTAAATGATGTGATTCAGCCCTGAATATTGTTGTCTACAATATGAACCTACTATCATAAAAGATAATTAGGCTTGTGATGAATAAATGAATGAATGAAAATTGAATTATCCCAACATAAACTCAAAGAGCAAACCTTAGTATGATTATGCTTCTATCTTTGATCAGGGGATCAAATTTTGCTCAATTTTCAAAGTGCTTGGAATGCGATGAAAATAGTGCCATTGTGTCTGTCTCGTCTTCCTGATTCCATCGGTATATTTACTTTCTCAAACGAAGTCCGTATGGAGGAGATATCGTGATCTGTCCGCCAAGCCAAATAGGCAAAAATTTTGGGATGCTGACTGTACCTGTCCGTACAGTCCGTACGATGATGTGGTAGGGCCGTACCATCCGTACAATGATGTGGCATCCGATGATGTGGCAGGATCCGATTGGTTGTCAGGAGCGAATGATGTGATGGCAAGTGTCGTTTTATGATTGGTGGTTTGATGCCACGTGGCCTAATCAAGGGCTGCCACGTGGCACCTTTATATTGGTTAGTTCTGGTATGAAAAATATATTGGAGGCCATGGGGTTCGACCCCCGGACCTCCCCACATTCAACGCCTTCACCCGACCGCCCGACCATTGGGCCACACATTGATTCTTATTATATGTATGAGATTAAATGTATTTGAATTTGTAAATTTGTAATGTGGGCGGGGGGTCGGGTCGGGGCTTAGCCCCGGCCCGTGGTCATTTGCAATAGCATATAACCATGGTGCAAAGCCCGATTATGGTGCGGGTATATAACATAGTTTTATAACCATTGTATTAATTTGCGCGGGGGTTTAACATTATAACCCACGGGTTATAACATTGTATTATGAAATATTTGCACGGGGTTTATACCATTGTGTTATGTTGCACGCGGTTATAATATTTGCGCGGGGTTCAAACTATATCACCACGGTTTTTCATATGACCAAGAGCATGGGAGGTTATGCCCATTCCAATGAACTAACCACCGTTTGCCAAAGCGCGCGGTCCTATGCGCCATATGCCCAGGTGCCGAGGCGGTTAGGGGCTGGAGGCGCCTTAACCATCCTACGGTTTGCACCGTTGGCACGGTTGCACCCGATGCTAGGTTTTTACGCTTAAAAGAGCGTGTGAGCCATGTTCAATCAAGGAGGGTGCGAATTGTAGAACCAGAGACAACAAGCTTGGAGAAGGAGACTTCCAGGAAGCCTATCTTTCTCATTTTTCGACCGTTTCAGGTGACGAAAGAGCCTAGACAGGGGTTTTGGGATGTTGGGAATCCATTGGAGCAGTCGGTTTGTCGGTTTGAGCATTGTAAGACATTTTTTTGAGAACTTTTTGAGAAATTAATAATAATGATCCATTGGAAGCTGGACCAGGAGATGTAGCCCAGAAGAGGGGTGAACTCCTTTATCAATTACTGTGCACATGTGTTTATGTTCAATGTTTATGATGCTGTCTATGTGTATTTTGCATAAGTAATCCTTAATTTATGTGTTGCAAATTGATCCCGTTGCTTTAAACACATAACATTTCACTTGCAATAATTATTCAAGTTTTTCAAGTCTTCTTCGTTTTTAGATCAAGTTGGTATCATAGCACTGGTTTTGAAGACTTGATTGTTTGCAAGTTTTGTTTCTGATGCTCACAAGGTTGAAACTCACACGAGGAGAAGGTCAACTTGTGGAGCCAAGTTATTATCCGACAAGGAGGAAGCATTTTCATTCACCGCAAGTTGCAAAGAGACATTCACTAAGCATGGCTGATGCAGAAGGTCATGAACGTGTTCCGAATGAAGAAGAAGACTTTAGGCAGACTATCATACAGTTGAGAGATATGATGAAGGTCATGATGGAATGGAACATGGTATCATAGGGTGAAGGCTCTAATCCTTCAATGCATAAGGAAGGCGATGGTAACAAGACTCTAGGCAGAGATGGAGGGAATGGTGCTTCTCCACCACCCTCTCCTCCTCCATCATCATCATCTTCTTCTTCTTCTTCTTCTACCAGTTTGAAACATCTTCCCAATGGGCATGGTAAAACTCCTTCGCAAATTCCTTTATTAAAGCTTGATATAAAATTTGAGTTGCCACTTTATAATGGAGAAGTTAATGTTGAAAAGTTAGATAACTGGATACATCAAATTGAAGTCTATTCTAGAATACAAAAGATTCAATATGATGAGACCAAAATTCAGTTAGCTTCATTAAGATTATATGGTTCATCACTTATTTGGTGGGAATCTAAGACACAAGAAGAAATGAAAAAGAATGGAAAAATTTTGCTTTCTTGGAATGATTTTATAATAGCAATTAAAAAACAATTTTATCCATTAGCGTATAAACAAAAGGCAACCATGGAATGGCAGA